>MU768600.1:340180-384714 GCA_026770625.1 Nicotiana glauca
GGGGGGGGGGGGGGGTCACATTTTTGCAATAGAGCTTTTGACACCTTACTTACAAAGTATGGTGTCAACCACAAAGTGTCTACTCTTTATCATTTTCAGGCGAGTGGCAAAGTTGAAGTTTCAAACAGGGAAATCAAGAATATTTTGTCTAAAACGATCAATGCAAATAGGACCGATTGGTCTAAGAAGTTGGATGATGCTCTATGGGCGTATAAGACTGCTTACAAAACTCCGATTGGTATGTCTCCATATCAGTTGGTGATCGAGAAAGCTTTCCATTTATCGGTTGAGTTAGAGCACAAGGTCATATGGGCCTTAAAGAAGTTAAACCTTGATTGAGATGTAGCTGCTAATCTTCGGGTGGAGAAACTCAATGAGCTTGATGAATTTAGATTCCATGCCTACTCTAGTTCGTCCCTATATAAGGATAAAATAAAATACCTTCATGACAAATATACTCAGGGCAAGGAGTTCAAGGTGGGGGATTTGGTTCTCTTCTTCAACTCTCGACTACATTTGATCCCAAGAAAACTAAGTCAAAATGGAGTGGACCATTTGAAGTAGTGTGTGTGACCCCGTTTGGTGCTCTTGATTTAAAGAACAAAAGTAGGGAAGTTTTTAGAGTGATTAGGCATAGGGTCAAGCATTACTTGGGAAAAATTGATGACAACCACGTGGTGGCACTTCTTCATCTCAAATGAATTGATGGTAATCTACGTCTTGTCGCGACGTTAAATAAGGCGCTTCTTGGGAGGTAACCCATGTGTTTTTCTTTGTTTTCATTATAGGATAGGATTTATTTTTGGACTGACTGGTTGTGAGATGTTACAGGCTTGTGTTGATGCAGTGCAGGACATAGTAGAAAAAATGTTCAGGTCTCTGAAGTTTTCAATGCGGCCGCACTACATTTAGTGCAGACCGCACTGATGAAGGTTGAAATTACCAGCTCTCTGAAGTTTTCCACCGTGGTTGCATTACATTTTGTGCGGTATGTAGTGGACCACTGCAGCTACATTCCATTTTATGCAGACTGCAGTGGTTGCCTTCTCAAACATTGAAAAATACTGTGTGGTGCGGACCGCAGTCCATTTTGTGCGGTCCGTATTGGGTTGGAAAGTTGGGCCCCAGGTCCTTTTCTATAAATAGGGCCTGAGGTCCCCCCTTTACACTTTACGACCCTTTGCTCTCAGAACTCATAAAAGCACTGTTCATCTTTCCTTTTGCTCGTAATTAACTGCTTGGACTCTTTTACCTTCAGTTCTTCTCATATCTGATACCATTAAGTTCTTCTTAATTGTTTTAATTTTGTTAATTTCTTTTAATTTTTGTTTTTCTTGTTTTCCTTCTGTTCTTCCTGTACTGCTTTTGATTTGGTAAAATTAGGTTAGTTAATTTCTCGATTAAAGTAGAGTTAGGTAGTTAAAAACACTGGGCAAACACATAGGAACCTTTCTTAGGTGTAAAATTGGACTTAAAATCAAATTACATTGAACCCTAAGTTAGTGTTGCTTTTGGGCACTCAGTGCAGACCGTGGTCGATTTTGTACGGTCTGTGGTGCCTTAGTGCGGTACACAATGTCATTTTTTGTGGACTGCATTGATGAGTATCTGTAATATGATCTTTGGGGACTACGGCCGCACTACATTTTGTGCGGTCTGCATTGGTCCCTATGCGGCCGCACTTCATTTTGTGTGGTCTGCATTTCCTGGATACAGAGAGTGGGTAGTCTCATCCCCACCTCTGTGCCGACCACAATTCCATTTTGTGATGTCCGCATTGGCCTCTGTGCAGCCACACTCTATTTTGTGTGGTCTGCACTGTGTGATTTCTGCAATTGTCTGCAACTTTTTCTGCAACTCTGATGTTACTTACTTGTACTGATACTAACAAGCCTAATGGATGTTGTTTGCAGACAATGGTGAAACAAAAAGGCAAGTGCTCTAAACAACCAGGCGGAGGAGATTCCTCCCGGGGAGGGAAACAAAAAATGATAAGACTGACTCCTCAAGCCCGGCAAAATATTAAAAACACAAGAAAGCTGATTAAAGCTGCTGATAGAGCCATTGACATGTCTGAGAGTGAGTACGAGCCCTCTCGGGAGATATCTTCAAACTCCGTGCCAGAGTACATCCCTGACTGGCCGGAGAGGAACAGGCTAAGAGACACTCATCCACTTTCCCTTATTGCCCAAGCTTCAGTGAATTTCTCTTCTGGGTCGTCTGAGGGCTCAGCTGCAGGTAGCGGGGATGAATACTCCATCTCTCCCACAACTTCATTATTCAGAAAGGGTGCAATAGGAGACGATGAGGAAGAAGGAGGAGAAAGGGTAGTAGGAGAAGTAGGAGAAGGGGGTGAGCCTCAGGTTGGAGGTGTTGCTAGAACTAGGAAACCAGAGGTATGACAAGACCGGTTTGTGAGCGAGGTAGCTTATCAAAAATTTAGGGAATGGTGGCCGGTTAGGAAGTTGATCTCGGGGAGGAGTTTTGTGGATAGAGACCTATTGCCTCACAACCCCAATGTGAGGAGGAAATTTAGGGAGAGAGTAGGTTGGGAGTACTTCTTGGGGGGAATGTATGGATGAAAATGAGCACTTGGTCAAGGAATTCTATACCAATGCTGCCCACATCAAAAAGGGCACCAAAGTGGCCAATGTGCGAAATTTGAAGGTGTTGTTTGATGGAAATTCAATTAATGAGTTCTTGGGTTTTGATGAGGAGGATGTGTCGCTACACTTGGCGAAGAGGGAATTAGGTGAAGAGGTCCGTCCTTGGTTGGCACAATATCTAGCAATCCCAGGTACCACCCCCAATGCAGGAGTAATGATTTTGAGAAGAAGTTTGAAATTTGAGGCCAATGAGTGGGAAACATTTGTATGCAGCAAATTGGACCCCACTACTCATTACAACTCCCTCCCTCTTCACCGGGCAGTCTTGGTGGCATTGATCATGGTAGGGTACCGGTACCCGATTAACATTGGGAATGTGATGTTGCGGGTGATTATACAGGTGGTAGCTGAAGGTGACAGAAACTACCTCTTCCCTAGTTTTTTGACCATGTACTTTAGGGACCTCAAGGTTGAAAAGAGGCCATTTAATATAAAGGTAAAAGTGAAGGGCCCGTTCTCATGGTACAGTATGCAGGGTGAAGAATACCCAAAAGGAAAGAACTTCAAGGGAAAAACGCTGCTCCAACTGGCCAGTCTGAAGAGCCAGTTATGGTAGTGGCTCCTGCTCAGCCTGCATACGCCTCCGTAGACATTCCTCCTGGCCCATCCATTTTAGCAGATCCCGAGATACCCTCTTCCAGAGCCTACCCAGTGACTGCATACTGATTGAGCCAAGCTCTTCTTAGCATCAACAACTGGATGAAAACTGCTTCATCCAAGTTGTCTATCCTCACTACTATGGAAGCTCAGTCGGCACCTTCGCCTTCGCAGGTCCCGCAGTCTATTGAGGATGCCCTCAAGGAGGTTCTGGTCAACTAGAAGAAAATCCTTGACACCTAAAAAGTGCTCACGAATGCTGTTGATTCACACAGCAAGGCTCTCAAGGAGCTTGCTAAGGAGCACAAGAAGTTGAGGAAGACGCAGGCTTCCAAGGAGTTCATAAAGGAGCTGAGGGTTGAGGTTGACAGGATAAGGGCAGATCATCTGCCTTTGGACTTATTGTTACAGGACCCGGTACCAGCATTTCATCCCCAGCCTGAGCAGTCCTAAAGGCCTCCCAAGAGGAAGAGGATGATTCCCCGAGCAGACGATGCAATCATCCAGTTGGCAGATGAACCAGAGACCTCCTCCAGTCAGCCATAGGATGCACCTCAAGAGCTTGTCCAGGTCCAGTCTCAGGTCCCAACAACAGAGCAACAGGCTATAGGGAACCAGTCTGAGGTTCCCGAGCATATTAAGGACCCAGGGGACACTCAGAAGACCATGCAGACAGATGAGTCATAGGGAGACTCTATATCCTTTTCCCTTTTCTTTTTGGTGCTTATTTGATTTAGTTGGCATTGGGGACAATGCCAGCTTTCATTTGAGGGGGTAGGCACTACTTTTATGGATTTGGATAATTGTACATATTTAATAGTTTTTATACTTTCTTTATTTTCCATCTTTGGTTAGTATATAATTTTAACATTTCGTTATATTTCTCGTACTTTTATTTTACTTTGGTCTGTATGTAAAGTTATGTTACATTGTACATATTCACCCCATCTATTGTATATTCGTTTAAATCCCCTCTTGTATATGTTCATTTTAATTTCCGCAATTTTTCATTCTTAGCTTCTTATTTATGTTCGTAGCTTCTTGTTTTGAACGTTTGCAATAAGCTTTTGGTTTTCTTAATGCCACATTTCTTTCCAAAGGTGGAGTTTGTGTGAACCGGGTGGCTCTTCCCAATGATGGATGGCGTGACAACCTTCCTAAGGGTTTGATTCCATTTTTCTTTTCTTTTTGCTTTTTAGTAGTTAGTGGTTAAGGGTGCCTCAAGAAAAGCTTCACTTGGGCCTAGCATATTTGCCTTTGATCTTATGGTGAAAAACAAAGCGTCGTGACCTTGAGACTCTTGCGTTGACCAATAATCATCAAGTGGTTTTTTGGGGCCATTATGTGCTCAAATCTTATCTAAGGTCGTTGTGGGCCCCCAACTCTATGTTTTTAGCAATCCCATAGCTTGTGTGGTGAGAAATTGCATTGCAAGTCCAAGTCTCAAGCCATTGGTTTAGAACTTGCCCTAAATGTTTGTTGTGGCGAAATCCTAAGTGAATTTAGACTTGAGACATGATTATAGGCTCTCCTTAATCTAAATGATAGCTTGAATATTTCCATAGCCTACCAAAGATAAAATCCCTAGTCAACCCTTTTGAGCCTTAAATCTTTTTCCTTCAAGAATCATGATACAAGCCTTTACCCATTCTAAAAGATACTCTCTCTTGACACCCGATCTTTCCTTAGCACATTGGAAAAAGTATAAGTTTGGGGGGAGAGACAAGGATTGCGACAAAGTGGTAAAAAGGTACCAAAATGAAGAAAAACAAAAGGCAATGAAAAAGAAATAAAAGCAACAAAAAAAGAAGTAGACAAAATCAATGTGGAAATAAATAAAAGGGAGTCAAGAAAAGCGAAGAATGAAAGGTGTTGAAAAGTGAGAAAGGAGAAAAGAGTTGAAATATCTAAGAAAGAGTGACAGTGTGTCTCTCTAACCCCTTGAAAGAACTCAAAAAGTCAAGTGAATTTGTGCCAAAATGAAACAAAAGAAATGCTTAAGGGAAGATGGAACCTACTTAGACCAAACATTGCCTACCCGGAACCAAAATCCTTCACTATGTCTCCACAAAAGCCCTATATGATCTCTAGTTGAATGAAGCTTACATTAGTGGTGACTCACATAAGGGGCAAGCATATGGTACTTTGAGTCGAACTTGTGACTTTTATTTTTAAGAGATGAGTGAATTTCCATTAACCTCGTTATGAGTGGCACTATATTAAAGGTGAGGTCTGTTTAAGGAAAGCTGAGGATGTGTGAGTTTGGGTTCCACAATGACTAAAGTAATGGAAAGAGTCCTTTTATGTGTTGAGTCAACTCTTGATGCTCTTGTGTCGCGCTTGATCCATGGTGTATAAAAGAGTAAATGTTGTTAATGATTCATGTGTATTGAGGGAAATTGTTACTCCCAATTGATGCTAGATGAGGTCACTTTAGGATAGCTGAATTGTCTTGGATTTTCTCTTAAGGGGTGCGTCTTATTTTGTTTGCTTGAGGATAAGAAAAAACTTAAGTTTGGGGGAGTTGATAACTAGGGAATTTGATACATTTTATACTCCTTCTTGCTTATGTTTTATTAGAAATTTGTACAAAATAGTCCCAAAAGGATCACAAGTTGTGCTTGATTGTAGGTTTGATCAACAAAGTGACATATGTCAAAGGTCAGCTAAAAAGGGAGTGAAACTTGCACAAGTACCAAGACAAGACAAAGCTCTAGCAAAACAGGGCCAATGCAGCCGCACACCCATTCTGTGCGGTCCGCACAAGTGAGGTTCAGAGAGTTTTATTTCCAGGCCAACAGGAAATGCAGCCGCATGGGGTTTACTGCGGTCTACATTGGAGTCACTGCGGACGCACTTGATGCGATCTGAAGATCCAAGAATCAGAGAAGTGCCAGTTTTGTGTTTGAAGCCCAATGCAGTCCGCGCTGCATTCATGCGGACCGCACTAGAAGCCACCACAACCGCATTCGATTCTGTGCGATCCGCATTGCCCAAGTTCAGAGAGCTGTTTATTCAAGTTCAGAGCCCTAGCGCGGCCGTACGTGATTTTGTGCGGTTCGCACTAACCCCGCAGGGGTATTTTTGTCCAGACTTTTCAGCTTAGAGTAAATAGCTTCTTTTCTATTTTTAGGTCAAGCAGATAGATTTTGTACTGAGCTACGCTCGTGACTTCGATAGTTTTAGCTATTTTGAGCAATTTTATCTTTATTCCAACATTGAATCTTCTAGTTTATCTTAGCAATTAATTAATATGAGTTTTTTTAAATCTATTTCTTTGTTTTCTTCTCTATTTATGAGTAGCTAGACCCATAAGCTAGGGTTGTGACTCAACCCTAGTATGGGTAATTGATGGGTCTTGTGTTTTAGGGCTTGATTGAGTATGGGTGTTTGATATTTGGACTAATTTCATGTTTAATTGCTGAATTAGTGGTTGCAAACACTAGTTTGTCTTTAGTTGATTTTGGCTCTTCTTGAGAAAAAGAGCCTAAGTCTCTGAAATTGGTCCAACAAGGAATTGGGGCGTACTCAAGATATTGATAGCCCCAATTAAAGGGTTAAACCTAGCGATAGTAATACCCGAGTTGAACTCTGATTGCTTGTGCAAATTTACATACCCAATTGGTCTTGAGAAAGTCAATTCGGGCAAAATCACTCGAACTACTGAGAGGTATAGAGTGAGTAGAATCGAGCAACGGTTACATCATACTCCCCAAATGTGACAATCTAGCTTTAGACTCAAGATTTCGTTAATTGACCACCTAGGAAAAATTCACTACCCTAGTGCCTTTAATCATTTGAAAAATTTGCAATAGTCTAACCTTAACTTATTTTATTTTAATTGAGCATTGTAGTTTTATAAAATTAGAATCATAATCAAAACAAAAAATGTGTAGAAGTGTAATTAAGAGCAAATACACAACTCCGCTTTAGATAAACACCCAACTCCAATATCTAGCTCCTTGTGGAAATCGATCCCGACCTTAATCGGGTAAAAGCTGCTTCGACTTCTCTCGCTAATCAATAGTACTGCAAGGTTGGCTTCGATCAAATAGGAATGGTGACGAGTATCTATACGTCGGTGTCAAGCATGCCCGTGAGTCTAGTGTTGTAATTGTTGTGACTTAGTTGAGATTTATTCATGCTTAATAAGTTGATTTCCATTGTTGGTTTCCTTACCGGGATGTTATTGTTTGTGATATTGTCTCATTTGACGGGATATTATTGTTATGACATTGTCTCCTTTGCCAGGATATTATTGTTTACGGTATTGTTTCCCTTGCCGAGATTGTTGTTGTTATACTCTTGTTCCCTTGCTGGGTTTCTTTTGTGATTGATGTTGATTTGTAAATGGGAGCGGGTTTCATGCAAACAATGAGATATTTGAAATGGGAGCGGGTTGCACGCCTGCAACGAGATAAATAAAATGGGAGCGGGTTGCACGCCTGTAACGAAATATTTGAAATGGGTGCGGGTTGCACGCCTGCAACGAGATAAATAAAATAGGAGCGGGTTACACACCTACAACGAGATAAATGAAATGGGAGCGGGTTGCACGCCTGCAACGAGATATATGAAATGGGAGCGGGTTGCACGCCTGCAACGAGATACATAAAATGGAAGCGGGTTGCACGCCTGCAACAAGAAAGAAATGAAAGTGAATACTGTGTTTGTTTCCCTCAATATTGTCGACAACTAAATTATGGGTTCTTTACATTCCTCTTTGGTATTTTTTTGTTATCTGATACTCCCCGTAGTATGTCTTCCCCTCCACATATTTAACTGTGAATATCTGCTTTTATTTTCTGCTGTATATGATTTAACTGCATAAGTTTATTTGGTAGTCTGGTCCTAGCCTCGTCACTACTTCGTCGAGGTTAGGCTAGGCACTTACCAGCAATTGGGGTCGGTTGTGCGGATATTACACTCTACACTGCGTGCAGATACTGATACCAGAGCATCTGGACCTCAGTGAGGCTGGTGCTTTCAATCCAACACGTGACCCGAGGTAGTCCTGCAGACGTCTGCGGGCCTTGGCGTTTCCTTCTATGTTCCTATATTGTTTCTTCTATGTATTTCTGAAACAACTTGTATTTATCTTTCGGACCTATATTTGTAGCACTCTTAGACTATCTATGGAATATGACACCAGATCTGGGTAGTTTTTAGTTATGGGATTGTGTTGGTAATATTTAAATTGTTGCATTTCTTTTCTTCCGCTTATTTAATTCTGTTGTTTATATGATATTGTTCACTATTATTAAAGGATTAAAAATATATGAAAAAGGTTAAGTAATTGGAACAATTGGCTTGCCTAGCTTCTATTAGTAGGCTCCATTACGATTCGCGAGGGTGGGAAATTTGGGTCGTGACAAGTTGGTGTTAGAGCTCTAGGTTACTTAGGTCTTACAATTCATGGACAATCTTAGTAGAGTCTGAGGGACCAGTACGTAGACGTCTGTATTTATCCCCTAGAGGCTACAGAGTTAGGAAAAACTTCACATCTATTCTTTCCTGTGCGTTTTGGAAAAAATTCACATTTATTCTTTCCTATCATGCAGTTTGGTTTCTCAATGCTAATTGAATTTATACTATGTTATTTCGCAGATGGAGAGAACACGTGCTTCCTCATCCACTGATCAGCAGCCCAAGCCCCCAACAGCAGGTCCCACAAAGGGCAAAGGGCAAGGTCGAGGCCGTGCTAGAGGCCGAGGCAGGGGCAGAGCTCAGCCTAGAGCAGCAGCACTAGCAGCGGAGCCTCAAGTTAAGTTTGATGATGAGGTTCCGGCCCAGGCAGTTCCGGTGGGCTCAGCTCAGGTCCCAAAGGGGTTCATTGCTACCACAGTATTCCAGGATGCTCTGGTCTATCTAGTGGGACTTATGGAGAGTGTCACTCGGGCAAGCTTGCTTCCTATAGCACCAACAGTTTCTTAGGCTGGAGGAGGAGCCCAAACTCCTACTACCCACACTCCAGAGCAGATGGCTCCCTAGTTTCAAACTCCAGCAGTCCAACCAGTTGGGGCAGTTCAAGCGGTTGTGGTAGCTCAGACCGGTGATGGAGCAACTTTGTCTGCTGATGTCTTATGGAGATTGGACAGGTTTACCAATCTCTTCACTAACACTTTAAGCGGTGCATCTTTTGAGGATCCCCAAGATTATTTAGATAGTTGTCATGAGGTTCTAAGGAACATGGGGATAGTGGAGACCAATGGGGTCGACTTTGCTACTTTTCGCTTATCTAGATCCACCAAGACTTGGTAGAGAGATTATTGTTTGGCTAGACCAGTTGGGTCACCATCTTTGACTTGGGATAAGTTTTCTCAGCTATTTCTAAAGAAGTTTCTTCCTATCACTCAGAGAAAGATCTGTCGGAGGCTGTTTGAGCGTCTCTAGTAGGGTTCTATGACTGTTACTCAGTATGAGACCAGATTTATTGACTTGGCCCATCATGCTCTTCTTATACTTCCTACCGAGAGAGCGAGAGAGAGTGAGGAGGTTCACCGAGGGACTCATTCAACCTATTCGACTTCAGATGGACAGGGAGCGAGATTTCCTTTAAGGATGCGACCAATGTGGCCAGGAGGGTTGAGATGGTTCTATCATAGAGAGGTGGTAAAGGGTATGGCAAGAGGCCTGGTCATTCATGCAGATTCAGTGGTGCCTCGTCTGGAGGCAGGGATTCTTTTGGTAGAGGCCATCCTCCTAGGTCTTTTTAGTCAGCACTTCAGGCTTCTCTCGGTGCCCCAAGTGGCAGTGGTCCTCATATTCATTATTCTGATCAGCAGTCCTATAGTGTATCACTAGCTCCTATCAGTGCACCTCCGCTCCAAAGCTTTCAGGGCTGTCAGTTCTAGCAGCAGAAGGCTTGTTTTACTTGTAGCGACACGAGGCATATTGCTAGATTTTGTCCTCGAGCACCGAGTAGTTCTCAGCACTAGGGTTCCTGTGCCATGGTTCAGGCATTGAGTGTTCCACCCCCCGCCCAGCCAGCTAGAGGTGGAGGTAGAGGTGCTAGAGGTGGAGGTAGAGGTATTAGAGTGGAGCTCTGGCCACTAGAGGTGGAGGCCATCCAGCATTAGGCCATCCCAGAGATGTAGTTCAGAGTGGTAGGCCCAGCCCCGATATTATGCTCTTTCAGCTAGGCCCGAGGCTGAGGCTGAGGCTGAGGCTTCCGATGCAGTTATCACACGTACTATTCTAGTTTATAGTTGAGATGCTTCAGTTCTATTTGATCCTGGACTATGTACTCCTATGTGCCATCTTATTTTGCGTCGTATCTGGTCATGCTTAGTGATTCCTTGAGTGCTCTTGTATATGTGTATACATCGATGGGTGATTCTATTATGGTAGATCGTGTCCATCGTTTATGTATAGTTATGATTGGGGGTCTTGATACTCGCATAGATTTGCTACTTTTGGACATGGTTGATTTTGATGTTATATTGGGGATGGACTGGTTATCACCTTACCACACTATCTTGGCCTGTCATGCCAAGATTGTGACCTTAGCATTGTTGGGGTTGCCTCTTTTAGAGTGGAGAGGGACTCTTGGTCATTCTACCAGTAGTGTTATCTCATATATGAAGGCTCAACGTATGGTCGAGAAGGAATATTTAGCCTATTCGGCATATGTTCATAATTCTAGTGCTGAGGTTCCTTCTATGGATTCTGTGCCTGTTATTCGTGAGTTTCCTGAGGTATTTTCTTCAGACCTGTCGGGTATGCCACCCAACAGGGATATTAACTTCTGCATTGATTTGCCTCCGGGCACTCAGCCCATTTCTATTCTGCCGATGGCACCACTTGAGTTGAAAGAATTGAAGGAGCAGTTGCAAGACTTGCTTGATAAAGGCTTCATTAGACCTAGTGTCTCACTGTGGGGTCCGCCGGTATTGTTTGTTAAGAAGAAAGATGGATCAATGAGAATGTGTATAGATTACCGACAGTTGAACAAGGTTATTATCAAGAATAAGTATCCATTTCCGAGAATTGATGATTTGTTTGATCAGCTTCAGGGTTCCAAGGTATTTTCGAAGATTGACTTGAGATCTAGCTACCATCAGTTGAGGATTAGGGCATCCTATGTCCCTAAGATAGCTTTCGGCACTCGGTATGGGCATTATGAGTTCTTGGTAATGTCATTCTGGTTGACAAATGCCCCAGCAACTTTTATGGATTTGATGAGCCGAGTGTTCAAGCCTTACATGGATTCATTTATGATAGTCTTCATTGATGATATTTTAATTTATTCCCACAGCAAGGAGGAGCATGATCAGCATCTGAGAGTTGTTCTTCAGACATTGAGAGATAGTCAGTTGTATGCTAAGTTGTCGATGGGCGAATTTTGGTTGGGTTCAGTTGCTTTCTTGGGTCATGTTGTTTCACCAAAGAGTATTCAAGTACATCCAAAGAAGATAGAGGCAGTTAAGAACTGGCCTAGACCCGCATCAGCTATAGAGATCCGTAGTTTCTTAGGTTTGGCAGGCTATTATAATTGGCCTATAAAGGGGTTTTCATCTATCGCAACCTCGATGACCAGGTTGATCCAGAAGGGTGCCCAGTTCAGATGGTCAGACAAGTGTTTGGCGAGCTTTCAGAAGCTTAAGACAACTTTGACTACGGCGCCGATATTGGTTTTGCCCACAGGTACAGGGCCATATACAGTTTATTGTGATGCATCTCGTATTGGACTTGGTGCGGTATTGATGCAGGATGACAAGGTCATTGCTTATGCTTCGCGTTATTTGAAGATTCATAAGAAGAAATATCTGGTCCATGATTTGGAGTTAGCAGCCATTGTTCACGCATTGAAGATTTGGAGGCAGTATCTGTATGGCGTGGCATGTGAGGTGTTCACGGATCACAAGAGTCTACAGTATTTGTTCAAGTAGAAGGAGTTAAATTTGAGGCAGAGAAGGTGGTTGGAGCTATTGAAAGAATATGATGTCACCATCTTACATCATTCGGGGAAGGCCAATGTGGTGGCCTGTGCTTTGAATAAGAATTCAGCAAGTATGGGCAATCTTGCATATATTCCGGTCGACGAGAGATCGCTTGCTTTAGATGTTCATGCTTTGGCCAATCAGTTTGTGAGGTTGGATGTTTTTGAGCCCATCTGTGTATTAGCTTGCACAGTTGCTCGTTCTTCTTTATTGGAGCATATCCAAGATCAGCAGTATGATGATCCTCATTTATGTGTCCTTAAGGACACGGTACAATACGACGGTGCCAAGCAGGTTACTTTAGGAGATGATGGGGTTTTGAGGCTACAGGGTCGAGTTTATATGCCTAATGTCGATGGACTCTGAGAGTTGATTTTAGAGGAGTCCCACAGTTCCTGGTGCTCTATTCATCTGGGCACCGCTAAGATGTATCAGGATTTTTGGCACCACTATTGGTGGAGGAGGATGAAAAAGGATATTGTTGCGTATGTGGCTCGATGTTTGAATTGTTAGCAGGTAAAGTACGAGCATCAGATACCCAACAATTTGTTTCAGAGGATTTAGCTTACCGAGTGGAAGTGGGAGCATATTAGTATGGACTTTGTTGTTGGACTCCCACAGACTCAAAGGAAGTTCGAAGCAGTGTGGGTTATTGTTGATAGGCTGACTAAGGCAGCGCATTTCATTCATGTGGCAGTCTCCTTTTCTTCTGAGAGGTTAGCTGACATCTATATCCGGGAGATTGTTCATCTTCGTGTGCCCGTGTCTGTCATTTCGGATCAAGGTACGCAATTTACCTCACATTTCTGGAGAGCAGTTCAGCATGAGTTGGGCACGCAGGTTGAGTTAAGCACAACATTTCATCCTCATATGGATGGGTAGTCCGAGCGGACTATTCAGATTTTAGATGATATGCTCAGAGCTTGTGTTATTGACTTTAGAGGCACATGGGATCAGTTTTTTCCATTAGGAGTTTGCCTACAACAACAGTTACCAGTCGAGCATTCAGATGGCTCCTTATGAGGCTTTATATGGTAGGCGGTGTCGGTCGCCGGTTGGGTAGTTTGAGCCGGGAGAGGCTCGGTTGGGTACAAATCTAGTACAAGATGCTTGGACAAGGTCAGGATCATTCAGGATAGGCTTCGTACAGCCCAGTCTAGGAAAAAGAGTTATGTCAACAGTAAAGTTAGTGATATGGCATTCATGGTTGGCGAGCGAGTGTTGCTTCAGGTGTCGCCTATGAAAGGCGTAATAAGATTTGGAAAAAAGGGCAAGCTTAGTGCTAGGTTCATTGGCCCGTTTGAGATTCTTGATCGAGTGGGAGAGGTGGCTTACAGACTTGCATTACAGCAGAGTTTATGAGCCATGCATCCAGTGTTTCATGTGTCCATGCTTCGGAAATATCAGAACGATCCATCCCACGTGTTAAACTTCAGCACTGTCCAATTGGAAAAAGGACTTGTCATATGAGGAGGAGCCGGTAGCTATTCTAGACCGGTAGGTTCATCAGTTGAGATCAAAGAGTTTCCCTTCTGTTTGTGCTCAATAGAGAGGTCAGCATGTTGAGGCATCGACCTGGGAGTTCGAGTTAGATATATGGAGCTATTATCCCCATATTTTCTCCGACTTAGGTACATTCTTCTTATGTCCGGTCGATGACGAACAATTTTTTTAGAGGTGGAGAATGTGATGACTCAAAAGGTCATCACTCGTTTTAGAAATAAATTATGTGTTCCGAGGCCTAAAAACCTCTGATTTTGTCTCACCTCGATTTTTCGTGCACTGTCCAGGCGTGTATCGGGAAAGCCATTATGTGAAAATCTAAGAAAAATTGTAAATTTTGCTTTTAAAATGAATTTGAGTAGACTTAGGCTAATATTTTGGGTAAACAAACCCGGACCCGTGATTCGATGGTCCCAATGGTCCGTAGATAAATATGAGACTTGGGCGTATACCCGGAATCAAATTTCAAGGTCCCAAGCCCGAGAAATGAATTTTTAAAGAAAATTATTTTCTAGAATATATATGAGTTTTTTTTGTAAATGAAATATGTTTGAATTTGATGGTATCAGGCCCGTATTTTGGTTTCGGAGCTCGGTAAAACTTTGAAATAATAATTTGGTTAAATCTGTAAAATTTGGTAAAGGTCGGTATTGGTTTGGTATAAAACAGACTTAAAGTTGAGAAATTGGAATTTTGGGTGTTCTTGGATGATTTCATGAATTTAGGGTTCATTTCATAGGTGTTGATGTTATTTTGATGATTTGATTGCACGGACAAGTCACTTTGATGTTTTTGAGTTAGTGTGCATGTTTAGTTTGGAGATCCGAGGGCTCGGGTGAGTTTTGGATAGGTCACGGAGTGAAATTTGCACTTAGGAAATTGTTGGTATGACGCAGGTCTGCAGGCTTCGCATCGCAAATGCGAAAGAAGCCCTGGGCAGGCCTGATCGCAAATGCGATCATTAGGTCGCAAATGCGGAGGATCCTAGTCATAAATGCAACATCTGCCTCGCAAATGCGAACCTCTCAAAAATATGGGGTGGTCGCAATTGCGACATCTGCGACCTGCAAATTCATAACTTAGCCGAAAATCTTTCGTTTTTCAAACCTTTTCAAAACCTAAACACCTTTAGGCGATTTTTGAAAGACAAGTACTCTTCCAAATCGGTTGTAACTCATTTATAACTTGTTTTTATTAATATTTAACCTCCTTTTTCATGATTTCAACTCAAAATCAAAGGTTTTCATGGGGAAAATTGGGTGTTTTGGGTAGAACTTAGGTTTTTCAAATTTTGGAAATTTGGACCTCGATTTGAGGTCCGATTTCAAAACAAATTATATATTTGAGTTCGTGATGAATGGGTAATCGGGTTTTGGTTCGAATATCGCATTTTGACCAGTGGGCCTGGGGTCGATTTTTGACTTTTTAGGAAAAACTTTAGAAAATCTATTTTCACGCATTAGAATTGATTCATTTAGCATTTATTGATATTTTTAAGTAACTTGTGGCTAGATACGAGCGAATTGGTGGTGGAATCAAGAGGTAAAGCAGTAGTTGTAGCTTGAATTGTATTTGTGGCATCGAGGTAAGTATTTGGTCTGACCTTAGCTTGAGGGATTAGGAGTTCTGTCTTATTTGCTATGTGTTAATATTGGAGTACAACGTATAGGCATGGTGACGAGTATCTATACGTCGATGTCAAGCATGCATGTGGGTCTAGTGTTGTAATTGTTGTGACTCAGTTGAGATTTATTCATGATTAATATGTTGATTGCCATTGTTATTTCTGTTGCCGGGATGTTATTGTTTGTGATATTGTCTCCCTTGCCGGGATATTATTGTTATGATATTGCCTCCCTTGCCGGGATGTTATTATTTACAATATTATTTCCTTTGCCGGTATTATTGTTGTTATACTCTTGCTCCCTGGGATTCTTTTGTGATTGATGTTTATTTGTAAATGGGAGCGGGTTGCACGCCTGTAACGAGACATTTGAAATGTGAGCGGGTTGCATGCCTGCAATGAGATAAATGAAATAGGAGCGGGTTGCACGCCTGCAACGAGATAAATAAAATGGGAGTGGGTTGCGCTCCTGCAATGAGATAAATGAAATAGGAGCGGGTTGCACGCCTGCAACGAGATAAATAAAATGGGAGTGGGTTGCGCTCCTACAACAAGATAAATGAAATGGGAGCAGGTTGCACGTCTGCGACGAGATATATGAAATGGGAGTGGGTTGCACGCCTGCAACAATGAAAAAATAAAAGTGAATATTGTGGTTGTTTCCGTCATTATTGTTGGCAACTAAATTATGGGTTCTTTACATTTCTCTTTGGTATTTTGTTATTATCTTATACTCCCCGTAGCATGTCTTCCCCTCCCCATCTTTAACTGTGAATATCTGGTTTTATTCTCCATTATATATGATTTAGCTGCACAGGTTTATTTGGTAGTCTGGTCCTAGCCTCGTCACTATTTCGCCGAGGTTAATCTAGGCACTTACCAGCACGTGGGCTCGGTTGTGCTGATACTACACTCTGCACTGTGTGCAGCTACTAATACCACAGCGTTTGGACCAGCACGTGGGCTCGGTTGTGCTGATACTACACTCTGCACTGTGTGCAGCTACTGATACCACAGCGTTTGGACCGCAATGAGGTTGTTGCCTTCAGTTCAACAGGCAACCCGAGGTAGTCCTGCAGACGTCCGCAGGCCTTGGCGACTCCTTCTATATTCCTATACTTCTTTCTTCTATGTATTTCTAAAACAACTTGTATTTATCTTTCTAACCTTTATTTGTAGTACTCTTAGACAGTATGTGAAATTGTGACACCAGATCTTGGTGGCTTTTAGTTATGGGATTGTGTTGGTAATATTTAAATCGTTACATTTCTTTTCTTTCGCTTATTTAATTCCATTGTTTATATGATATTGTTCACTATTATTAAAGGATTAAAAATATATGAAAAAGGTTGAGTAATTGGAACAATTGGCTTGCCTAGCTTCCATTAGTAGGCGCCATCACGATTTTCGAGGGTGAGAAATTCGGGTCCTAACAAAGATAGAATCATTTAAGAAATACGTTTGCGATCAAAACATCAAACTCGCTTCGAACATATGATCAATAACAAAGGAACACCCTGATATATCTCATAACATTCCCAACAAAGCAACCCTTATATCGTCTTATCCACATAAATAATGGAACGCCTCCTTTATGTAGCCACATGTACATAAATAGCCACCCTTATCTCGCTGCATACACATCACAATAAAATGTCTCCCTTATGTCGTCGCATGCACATATCGCCACTCTTATACTTCACACAATAAAAATCAACTTGTATATCATGTCAGTATATGCCACAATACCATATAACAACAGCACCCAAAGTCTCATCAAAATGTAGCCCACGGCTCAACAATAAGGTGCACAATAACATGACAATAACATAAGAGCGCGGGATTATTCAACAATAAAGCATGTTTCAAATAGCAAACAAGTTCAAAGCATATTAATAGCCTAAGGTCTAATCCGATTACAAAGCACATATATGCCCGTGTTCACACTCGTCACCTCATGTACACATCATTTCACATAACACAAATATGCAAATTAGACCAAATCCTAAGGGGTAATTTTCACACACAAATTTAGGCAAGATACTTACCTCGATTAGGCTAAATCAATACTTAAAAAAATACTTTTCCTTTACAATTCACCTTCGTTCGGCCCAAATCTAGCCAAAAACGACTCAGTCTCATCAAATAATTCAAGGGAATTCAATTTTAATTAATAAAGTTGAGATCTTTGCCCAATTCCTAAAAAGCCAACAATATTTAACCCCAAAAATGCCCGATCAAAACCCAAATCGAGGGGTAGATCTCGAATACCCATAACCCATGAGTCCAACTATATGATTGGTTTTCAAAATCGAGACCAAAACGACTCTCAAATCTAAATTTTTATTTTTGTACAAAAGTTTTATCAAAAATCCCAATTTCATTCATGGATTCATCAACTAAATGCTAAATCAAAGACTATATTAGTAAACAAAAAGATCAAACTCGAGTAAAAAATACTTACTCAATCCAAGTGGATGAAAAAGGCCTAAAAATTGGCCCAAACCGAGCTCCAATCTCAAAATATAAAATAATGAGTCTAAGTCCTGAAATCTCACTTATTAACGCAGCTATAGAGGTCACATTTACAAGCAGAGGTTCGCAAATATCGCATTTGCGACTAGAGATTCTCAAATGAGACACATGCATCATAATTATGAAGCCTGTGCAGCCCAAGCAATGTCGCAAATGGGAAGTCTGCCTCTATCGCAAAAGTGATCAAATGTTCGCAAATGTGATCTTTCCTGCCTAGGTCCCCCTTCGCAATTGCGAGGCTGGCTTCTCAAATGCAAAGCCTGCCATTCCGATTCCATCTTCGCAATTGTGACATGTCCATCGTAAATGCGAACTGGTGCTCACATTTGCAAGACTTGCAGCGCCAACCAAAACCAGCAAATCTGAAACAAGTTCAAAACACTTTAAAACTCACCCAAGCCCTGGGTATCCAATCCAAACATCACACAAGTTTAGAAATAGCATATGAACTCGCTCGCGAGCTAAAGACTCCAATATAGCATTCCGGACCATAAAACAAACATTAAAGCGCATTGAAATCACAACAAAACTCAAGAACATCACGAATTGCATTGTACAAAGTTGCTCCTGAATCAACTTCACCATACAAGGAGCTGCAAAGTTCATTACATATTCCCCATATTAAAAAACATTCATGCTCAAATGAGTATAAAAACATACCTAAAGTGCCAAAAAGCTGAGGATATCGGCTCCGCATATCATGCTCGGTTTCCCAAGTTTCCTCCTCGATCGGTTGACCTCTCCTTCAAACATTCACCGATGTGATGTTTTTCTACCTCAATTTTCGGACCTACCGATCCAAAATATCCACCAACTCCTCAGCATAAGACAAATATTTATCCAATTGCACCGAGTTAAAATCTAACTCATGTAACAGATCCTCATAATACTTCAGAAACACGGAAATAGAGAACACCAAATGAACTCTTGATAAGCTAGGTGGCAAAGCAAGTCTGTAGGCCACCTCACCAACTCTCTCAAGAACCTCAAAATGACCAATATACTGAGGGCTCAACTTTCCATTCTTTCTGAACCTCATCACACCCTTCATGGGCGAAATTCTAAGTATAACCCTGTCACCTACCATGAATGCCACATCACGATCCTTCCTTAGCATAACTCTTTTGCAGAATTGCATTGTACGAAGTTGCTCCTGAATCAACTTCACCTTCTCCAAAGCATCATGAACTAAATTAGTGCACAACAACCTGGCCTTCCCATGCTAAAACCAACCAACCAGAGAACACATCGCCTCTCATATAAGGCCTCATACAGAGACATCTGGATGCTCGACTGGTAGCGGTTGTTGTAGGAAGAATCTGCTAGCAATAGGAATTGATCCCACTGACCCCGTAATCAATTACATTGGCCCATAACATATCCTCCAAAATCTTAATAATGCGCTCGAACTGTCCGTCTATATGGGGATACACAATTATACTCAACTTAACCTGTGTGTCCAACTCACGCTGCACAACTCTCAAAAAATACAATGTAAAATGTGTGCCTTGATCCAAGATAATAGACACTAGCACATCGTGTAGTCGAACGTTCTCTATAAGATAAATCCGAGCCAACTGCTGTGAAGAGTAGGTAGTCATGACTGGACTAAAGTATGCAGACTTGGTCAATCTATCCACAATGACCCACATATAGTTGAATCTCTTCAAGGTCTATGGCAATCCAACCAAAAAATCCATAGTAAGAATATCTAGCTTGTAGCAAACTAGCCGTCCTCTGATGCTCATACTTAACTTACTAACAATTCAAACACCGTACCACATGCTCAACAATATCTTTCTTCATTATTCTCCAAAAGTAATGCTACTTCAAATTGTTTTACATCTTCGCGACGCTCGTGTGAATGCAATTTTGCGAACAATGGGCCTCCTCAACAATCAGATCCCACAACCCATCCATATTGGGCACACAAATCTGGCCCTAAAGCCTCAATACTCCATTATCATCAACAATCACCTCCTTGGCATCATCGTGTTTTACTGTGTCCTTAAGGAAAAACAAGTGGGGATCATCATATTGACGCACCTTAATGTTCTTAAAAAAGGATGACTGTGATACAACAAAAGTAAGAACTCTGCTAGGCTCCGAAACATCTAAACTGACGAAGATGTTGGCTAAAGCCTGAACATCCAAAGCTAAATGTCTCTCCCTAACTAGAACAAAAGCAAGACTTCCCATGCTCTCAGCTTTCCTACTCAAAGCGTCAGCCACCATATTGGCTTTCCGGGGAAGATAAAAAATGATGATATTATAGTTCTTTAGTAGATATAACCATCTTCATTGTCTCAAGTTTAGATTCTTTTATTTGAATAAGTGTTGAAGACTCTTCTGATTCATGAACACCTCACAAAACACACTGTAAAGATATTGCCTCCAAATCTTAAGTGCATAAATAACGGCAGCTCTCCAAATCGTGCACTAGCTAGTTTTTCTTATGGAGATTCAACTGACACGAAAGAATTAGAAATCACTCTACCCTCCCATATCAACACACACCTGAAGAGCGCAAAAGACAACACAAAATTGATGCTTACTAGCCAAAGATAGTATAGTATAATTATCGTATCCATAGAGATTGGAATTAAATAATGTTCAAGTAATTTCTAGTGGAACACTATTCAGGATGATTAACACTTTGATTGGAATGATTATGAACTGAGGTTAACTACAAAAATTAAAGCAATTAACAATTGATCACAGAGATATAGAGACTAAAGCAATGGATTATTATCAAACGAAGAATAAGGGTTTTGACATGATAGGTGCAAGACTGATATCCTAGATATGACATTGTTATATTTCACTCTTGAGATTTTATTAATTCTCACGAATTTAATATGTGATTAGCTTATACTTCTGATTCAGACTCCTATCTAAGTTAAATCTAAATATTTCAAATAAACTAATATGTTAACTTATATGAGTCCACCAAACTTTAGAGCACCTGATCTTTTATCAATTTCTGCTGAGAATACTTATGAAGCAGTAAGTAAAAGAAACACGGGATTTTTACGTGGAAAAATCCAACTCAAGGGGACAAAAACCACGTCCTACACATGTAGTCTTTCAACTTCGCTAATTTGTAATCTCGCTATTTCAAGCCACTTTGCAATAACTCTATTACAAAGACTTTAACTTAACTAACTTGTGATACTCTTACCACAAGCCACTTTGTCACTCTCTAGTTACAAAGAATTTAACTTATGACTAACTCTAGTCACAACACAAACTTAGAGTGTTTGCGATTTTTTTGGGTTTCCTAAAACACAACTTCTAAGAAAGCAGGATAGGATTTACAATAAAGACCAAATAACAAGATTACAACTCAACTACGAATACACATAGACTCATTGTTAAACTGATTCTTTAGTGGAGTTATCTTCTTATTCTTGACACACCACTGACTTCAATGCCAGATCAAAACTTTAATGCTTGAGAGAATATCACTGAATGCACAAGTGAATATGTTGTTCCTTGCACCAGTTTGTTATACTACAAAAGACATCACAATGGTGATGTCAATTCTTGGTGCACGCTTCTTCCGAATAAGAAGTGACTGCTGCACTGTCTGTTGCACTGTCGCGTGTATAGTTGCAAACAGTCACTTTCTATAGTTGCATTCCAGCTGTATAGTTGACTTGTACTTCTGTTAGAGAACCCTAAGGGACCAGGTCCTTGTTGTGTTCCTCTTTGTAACAGTTGCGGGCAGTCACTTTCTGCAGTTACGTTCCACCTGTATAGTTGACTTGTACTACTGTTAGAGAACCCTAGGGAACCAGGTCCCTGTTATGTTCCTCTTTGTAATAGTTGTTCACTCCATTGCTGGAGATCAGACTGGACATTGTTCATTTGAAATGTATACCAAGTTGGTCAGGTTATCTATCTGGTTCTTAAAAATAAGTTTGTTAGATCATCAAAACATAGAAGAATAAGGCAAAGACATTGAAAATCCATCAATTTTCCCCTTTTTGATGATGACAAACTTAGGCATTGATAGTATTTGTTTAGAGCAGAAATAACTAGACGAGCTACCAGAAACTACACAAGTTCGCCCGGAGCTTTTGCTTTTGATTCCCTCTTAATTAGATTCCCTATTTTTGCATTAATTTTTTTCACAAGTTCCCTCTCACCTTTGCTTTTGTTCCCCCTCACCATATCACTACTATCTACCTGATATTGCTTATGTTCCCCCTCACCATATCACTACTATCTACCTGATATTGCTTATGATCCCCCTCACCATATCACTACTATCTATCTACCTAATAGTTTCCCCCTTTTGGCATCATTAAAACGATACAAGCAGGCAATCAGCATAAAGAAGTCTAACATAGCCAACTCATGCCATATATGTGCAATAGCATGACAGAAAAGAGAAGCGAGAGGAAAACAACATTGTATAGGTGAAAAGAGGAGTTGTTTCATTGATATTAACAATGGATTGAGCAAAATAGGAGCAGTAATGGTGAAATCCAGTATGCCATCACAAAAAGACAAACTAAAAGCAAACGACAGCCATAAACATCAGAGCAAAAGATAGCTGGCCACTGAGAGGATCCAATGGGGCACTAGAAGAGGGGGGCTTGGAAGAGGAGGCAACAATGGGTTTTGAGAACCAGGTCCAGTCGGGCATTTATTGACAACTATTCTTCAAGCAGTTTTGCACGAAGCTTATCATTTTCCTTTGTCAGGAGGGCAACTTCTTCATTGACGGAATCGGGTCCTTTAACTGCTTGACTGAGCTAAGTTTCCAGTATGGCATTCTGAGCCCTCAACCTTCTAATCTCTTTAGAAGCCGCATTTTAAGCACTGATCAGCTGAGAAATGGTCGAGTTGCTTCCACCAACACTTTCTACGCACTCACATTCTTCTAGAGTAGTTTTAGAAAAGGTTTGCTTGTGTGTGCCCAGTTTGGGATTACCCAAGGGGACCTTATAAAATTGAACACTTGAGTGAGGAGAAAGCCATATGGTAGCCCATGATTCCCATCTTTAAAGTTTGCCACCTTTTGCATATGATCTATCATGATTGCTGGCAGATTGTCACGACCCGAATTTTCCACCCTCGGGAGTCGTGATGGCACCTACTCGTAGAAGCTAGGCAAGCCACAAAATACCGAATATTCAATCTCTTTCATTTTTAATCCCTTTTAAATAATTAAATAACAAGTGATCAACCGGTAAATAATAGCGAAAGGTGAAATTAAGCCGGGAGAAGGTGTAAGGCATTCCCAAGTTCCGCGGTTCTAGCACTGTCGCTCAACTGTTATAAATAGCCTATTATCTGATTTTAGTACATGTTTTAGCCTATGGTGCAATTTTAAACTTTAACCGCTTTATTTAATTATTTTTTAAGAAAAATTGCAACGTTATTTAAAATATGTCTTGAACCGCGTCACATAAATGCACCCGCGATCCTCGACACATTTCATCTAACATTGTTAAGATTTGGATTTGAGTCACATAAATGTGCATCCAAATTTAGGAAGGTAATATTATTAAACTAACGCGCATAAAGCAATTTCGCATTTGCAACTTGGCGAGGGCCATAAAAATTTGCTAAATGGCACGCCTCGATTTCTAAGGATAAAATAAGATTAACTAAGCGAGGGCCATGCAATTGTCATTTTTATTTGGCATGACTCACCTCAACTGATTAATTAAGGAAAACTTAAAGGATTCTAATTATTTTGAGCTGAAAGTTTTACCCTAAGAGATGACTTAAAAGCAGTGTATTAGAGACCCAAACCCAAAGAAAATTACTTCAAGCAAACCCCTGGACAGCCCCCTTAAGCTGACATCAAACTTTGGGCTCCAACGAGCCCTGTTCATGGTGAGGAAAAGGGCCTGAATCTGATTACTCCTCATATGGGCCTGCGCTGGGCCTAATCTCATACCCCCCAATTATTTGTTGATCAAAGAGTGCTGACTAATTAACACTAGCATTTTTAACCAATCTTGCCATGAAGATGCAACAATCATACTCCTCCGTTTCAATTTATGTGAACCTATTTCCTTTTTGGTCCGTGCCAAAAAGAATGACCCCTTTCCTTATTTGGAAACATTTTACCTTTATGCGATGATTTATAGCCACATAAAATATATGTGCCTCATTTTACACCACACATTCAAAAGTCTTCTCTCTTTTCTTAAACTCCGTGCCCAGTCAAATGGGTTCACATAAATTGAAACGAAGGGAGTATTAGACAAGTTATTTTCTTAAAGGGCAACCCCAAGTGATCGTTATTGTCTAAAAAAACAAACTGAACATGGAGTAGTACTAAGAATTTACATCCTAATTTCGAACAAGCTAAATCATCAACATATTACATGAGATTCGAATCCTAATTGTGATATTGCCAATGAC
This sequence comes from Nicotiana glauca, assembly GCA_026770625.1. Taxonomy (NCBI): domain Eukaryota; kingdom Viridiplantae; phylum Streptophyta; class Magnoliopsida; order Solanales; family Solanaceae; genus Nicotiana; species Nicotiana glauca. The sequence continues at coordinate 364,435 of MU768600.1, forward strand.
AATGAAACCCCCATATAACTTAGCAAGTTTTGTGACTTGTTAGACTATAAATTCATTGTTTGAATCATAGTTCTTCAAGAACACAAATGCCTCGCTTGAATTCTAAAAGACAATGTACTAAAAAAACGTGATACAAGATTCATATTCTGAAAGAAGAACTAAGCTAGACACGAAACCAATTTTAACTAGATCTAAAGAAAAATAATGAGGCACACCTTGATCCTTTCTCTAAGAAAGTAGATATTTAGTATTATTGAGACTTACTACACAAATCAAACTCAGAAACTATGGCATTGAACCACCAATTCAACTTACGTGCAAGATTCAAATCCATAATACAACATTTTTAGAAATGTCACTCAGTACATATTTAATAGTCTAAAACAACCGAACCTCGAATCAACTGCGTTTAAACCAGTCCAAATACTGATCTTAAAAACAAATAAGTAGTACAAATGACTACATATGAAGGGCTATACTAACATGGACAAAAAACCAAGCTACCATGTCATATGATATTCAGAAGTTATGTCTCTAATCACATAGTCATAATTTGAAAGGCAGTAAGTGAAATTTTCTAAATAAAACAAAGTAGACAAGTAAGCTAAACTATGAACCCAACTAAAGGTGAATACAACTCAAAATTTCGGATTTTCATTTTTGATTCCAAATGAAGCTTTACGGTGGAATGCTGAAGTGCGTACCTGAATAAAAGCAAAAGATACCAAAAAATTAGCTTGAAACTTAAGAGGAAGCAATAGTAATAGATCAGCAGCAACAGAAACAAGCCACAACTCTTAATTCATACCACTTTTCAACCCAGATGAATCAGAATAACCTTCAGAAACCGAAAAACTTCAAGAATTGCAGAAGATTTTTAATGGAACGGTGTTTTTTGCGGAGTTTGCAACTATTTTTTTATTTTTCTGGATTTCTTAGATCTTCCCGTCAGCCTTAAAAAATAAGAAATGATGCCTTTACTTGCAAGAAAATAGGGCAGCCCTTATGTTTTCAATTTTGCACCCGGCCCCCTCTTTAATTTTCATTTTAGCTTAGGATCCCTCAATTCTTGACTTGCTACCCAAGTTAACCTACCCAAAAGTCTGAAATTTTGCTAAAACCCCTACTAGAAGCTTCGTATTTCTGTTGTCAAAGATTTCCTAGCCCAATTACCTAAACTACCCCTTTCAATTACTGTTATTTACCCTCCTAAATGTGGGTAGAATTGGCCCAACCAAATTGGTATGGGTCTGCAAACCCAAATTGGATCCCCTTTGGGATTTTTAATTTTCAGAACCAATTAAAGACAATCAGGGACCCCCAATTAAGAACTGACCCAAAATTCCCAAGATAAGAAACCCAACACCTTTTCTTTACAATGCAGCCAAAAACAAACAAAACAAACAAAACAAACAAAATTGAATGAACTAATCAATCTAACTACATAACAGTAAATTAACTAGGTGAATAAACTGATGATGAAATTGAGACAGTAATCATGCTATTAATACAAACAAACTAATAAGCAAAACATGATTGAGGAACGGACTAGAGAAGAACAAATGGACAGTCAACAATTCCGGCTAATACTCGATTCGAATTTCAACTGATTTTTCCAAAGAAAAGAGAAGAAAAGAAGAAGAACGCAAGCCAAAATAACAAAATGAATTGAAATAGAGAAACAACTCACCGCACAAAACTTGAACTCGAGGCCTAATTCTCTGACTTCATCCCCAAATAATGTTAATCGCTTGTTCTTTGTCAAGAACAAGCGGACAACACTATTTCATGATAAAATCAACTCTAAAACTTATGAAGGTTGGAGCAATCATCCTGCATGCTCAGGTTTGAGTTTTGGCTCTTAGGAACTTGGATTTTGGATTTAAGATTTGAGAAGTTTAAGGAGGATTTGAGGGAAATGGATTGTGGATTCAACATGAGGGTGTGTTGGTGGTTCCGTGGTCTTATTTTGGGGGCAGGATGGGGTTTGGTGGCGGTGGCGCAACCGGAGACACTGTGGCGGTGCTAGGGTTACTAAATTCAGATAAAGATTCAAGGGATTTGGATAGGTTTTGAAGGAAACTGGTTGTGGATTGAGGATGTGGAGGGGGAGAGGAAGCTGTGGTAAAGATTTGGGGTGGTTTGGAGACTCGCCTCCGCCGTAGGCGATTTTCGGCGATGGTAGATAGCGGCGATAGAGAGGTCTTCTGGTGAGGTGAGAAAGACGAGAAACTGGGTAGGGGGTGTTTGGACATTAATATATCAATAAGACCTTACTTTTGAGTCGTTGGATCAAAGATCCTCGACGGCTGGGATTGAATTAAGGGAAACAGTGTCGTTTTATTAGAGGAGCAGTTGGACCGGGTAAGGGAAATGGGATGTGGCCGAGTAAAGGGGCTATTTGGGGAGGGTTCAGGGGTAATTACTTGGGCTGCACCAAATTGGCCCAACAGCCTTTTGATCCTTTTTCTTTTCTTTTCTTTTCATTTTTCAATTTATTCTTCTTTTCTAGTTTCTTATAAACTAAAATTAAAAATAAACCTAAATTAATCCCTAATCAAATTATCTTATCAAATTAAATTAACTAACTCCAAGTAACAATTACCACAAATAATTAAGAACCAAATTAAAGGAAACACTACAAAAGTTCAAAAATTAAAATTAAAAGTGCAAAATAACTATTTTGATAACCTTTTGTACTGTTTCCTTTAATTTGGTTCTTAACTTTTGTAGTGTTTCCTTTAATTTGGTTCTTAATTATTTGTGGTAATTGTTACTTGGAGTTAACTAATTTACCACCTAACTCAAGAATGTAAAATTAAATCTACATGCAAATGCAATATATTTTTTTATTTTTCATTAATTTAACCAAAATTAACATGCGCAGACAAATGCAAAAAATTAACAAAAATGCTACAAAAATCTACGAAATTGCAAACAATAAAAGAAATTATTTTACTTTGAATTTATGGGAGTAATTCATATAGGGCAAAATTTACGTGCTCACAGCTGCTCTTCTTTGCTCGAAACCACGAAGAGTTTTCGTGCAAAGATAAAGTGAGCGGATACGAGCGATTTTTGCCCATTTGAATACTCCGTGGGAAGCATTTTCGAAAGAGTTGACCACACCCTGCTTCTGAGGTTGCCTATATATCCTTGGCTAAAAAGAAATCAGGTCAGTGTAGTTCGAGAAGGTTTGGTAACTGGGACTACCATGAAGCTGTGGTTTCACTGCCGCTGCTACTGCTACTGAACCCCCTTATTACACCATGTCAAAATAAAAAGAAGCTATACTAAACTATGATCTATGAATTACAAAACCTATCTATATCTTCAAACTTGATCCTGCAGCTCTTGTTGCCATGCTGCCTTGTATTCTCCTAGTGAAATTCCTCTACTGTCGACTTGAATTGTTATCTGAGATGTTTTCCTTTTCTCCAGGCGGATGACTGACTGCGGAAGTCGAATTGTATTCCCTTGCTCTCCCGGTGGGCTCCTGACTGCTAGACTTGAAATGCATTCCCTACTCTCTAGGTGGGCTCCTGACTGCAGACTTGAAATGTATTCCCTGCTCTCCAGGCGGGCTCCTGACTGCTGACTTGAAATGTATTCCCTGCTCTCCAGGTGGGCTCTTGATTGCTAAACTTGAAATGTTTTCCTTGCTCTCCAGGCGGGCTCCTAACCGCTGACTTGAAATGTATTCCCTGCTCTCCAGGTGGGCTCTTGACTGTTGACTTTAAATGTATTCCCTACTCTCCAGGTGGGCTCCTAACTGCTGACTTGAAATGTATTCCCTGCTCTCCAGGCGAGCTCCTGACTGCTGACTTGAAATGTACTCACATGCTCTCCAGGAGGGCACCTGACTGCTAAACTTGAATGTATTCCCTACTCTCCAAGCTGGCTCCTGACTGCTGACATGAAATATATTCCCTGCTCTCCGAGTGGGCTCCTGACTACTAACTTGAAATGTATTCCCTGCTCTCCAGGCGGGCTCCTGACTGCTGGCTTGAAATGTTCTCCCTTGTTCTCCGGGCGGGCTCCTGACTTCAACAAAACAGACAAAACAAAGAAATTTTTCTACCCCAATTTGGTGGCTGGGCACATATGTGATTTTAAACTACATCATGTTGCCAAATATCAGTAAGAATGTGAAAGCTAAAACTTGAATTGTACTCCCTTATTCTCCAGTTGGGCTCCTGATTGCTGAAACTTGAATGTATTCCCTTGTTCTCCAGGCGGGCTCTTGATTGCTGAACTCGAAATGTCTTCCCTTGTTCTCCAGGCGGGCTCCTGACTGCTGAACTCAAATGTGCTCCCTTGTTCTCTAGGTAGGCTCCTGGCTGCTGAACTCGAATGTAATCCCTTGTTCTCCAGGTGGGCTCCTGACTGCTGAACTCGAATGTGTTCCTTTGTTCTTCAGGCGGACTCCTGACTGCTAATTTGAAATGTGCTCCCTTGTTCTCCAGGCGGGCTCCTGACTGCTGATTTGAAATGTGCTCCCTTGTTCTCCAGGAGGGCTCCTGACTGCTGACTTGGATGTATTCCCTTGTTCTTTAGGCGGGCTCCTGAATTCAACAAAACAGACAAAACAAAGAAAATTTTCTGCACCAGTTTGGTGGCTGAGCACATAGGTCAGTGTTAAACTAAATCATTCTACCAACTATTATTGAGAATTTGAAAGCTAAGTCCTATTATCCAGGGAGGTCCTGACAACTCTTAATTAAACGTCAATTATAGATCTAAGTTGTATCTTCTAAAGGTATTACTTTTGCTAAGTCCTGTTATCTAAGAGGGTCTTAAACTACATCCTATTATCCAGGAAGGTCCTGAAAACTCGTAATTGAATCCTATATTAAACATGCAAACTTTGACACCAACTTACATTCCTCTACGCTATTCATGATTTTTCTGAAATTTAACTAAGCCACATTTTCCAGGAAGGTCTTGAGAGTTTACGGTCAAAATTGTGTTGGTGCTGCTCTTTCCCCTACGGAGAGTTTCTCCGAAACAAACGAAATTTTCTGCCCCTGTTTCAATAAAAGGAAAATCTTGTCAGTTTAAAATGATGGTTAGTTGATGGCATTCTTGCTGAAGGTATCTCCGCTGCCATGTTTTGCTTTGACCTGCTTCCCCGAACTGGCCCTGAACCGCTTGACTTTCTGACTAACTTTCAAACCCCATGACCTTTAATGATCCAAGTGTTCTATATCCATACTGTTGTTTTACACCTCTGACCCCTTTATCTGAACTTTTTCATCTCCCTCGACATTACCAAATCATTCTATCGATGAAACGTTCGGTGATTTCTCAACTCACTTTCGCCTTAAGGTGCTCGTGAGGGTTTTCACCAATAAGACTCTCTCATTTTTTATTTCTCTCAACTCCCATTTCCTTACGGTGCCCGTGAGGTTTTCACCAATAAGACTCTCTCATTTTTATTATTTTCCTTCTTGGACTAGAGTGTCGCCCCTGAGATGAATCACCTCTATCTGCTCGACTTGGCATTTCTCAAAGACTGATCAGAAGGTCTTTCTTTGGACCATAATGTGGCTTTTGGATAGGGTTAGAAAGAAGGGGTATTATAGGCTCAAAACAATTCAACTGGGTTTAAAATTACAACTTCTGAAATTAGATTTCTCACAACAACCACAACTTCTACCCCAGTTTCTTGCTTGGGGACTTTTGGATTTTTACTATGATGGGACCGAACCGTGAGGCTACCTACATATCCTTAAAAGGAATCAGGTCGAACGTAGTTTATGGCATAAAAATTACTTTGTTGTTGTGACTTTTCTTTCTTTTTCTTCCATTTTCTCTTCTTTTATTTTCTTTCTTCCTTTTGCCTTCTCTCTTTTTCTCTTTTTCTTTTTCTTTTTTTTCTTTTTCTACTCTTTTCTTTTCTTCTCTTTTTTCATTTTCATTTTCAATTTTCTTCTCACACTTTTCTTTTATTTATCCTTTACGCTTGTGTTTCTGAGCTTTGCTACTGATTCCAAACGAGGGGTATGAAAGAAAATAAATAAGGCTCAAAGGGGTAACAAAGGATAAAGTGTTTAGATAGCAGAACAAAATGCCTTCGTCATTCCTATCTCCAAAACATGCCAAGTGCAAAAATATACAATTAAAACAAAGAAAATCATACATAATATCTCTTGACTGCATCGGAATTGATGGCCATTTCAACACATTTTCCTTCTATGTCTATCAAATACAAAGCACCATTGGACAACACTCTCGTCACTATGAACGACCCCTGCCAATTTGGGGAGAACTTGCCTTTGGCCTCAACCTAATGTGGAAGAATACGCCTCAACACTTGCTGACCCACTTCGAACGTTTGTGGGCGCACCTTCTTATTATATTCTCTTGCCAATTTTTGTTGATATAACTGACCATGATACACCGCTGCAAATCTTTTCTCATTGATCAAACTCAATTGCTCCAAGCGGACTTTGACCCATTCATCATCATTAATTTCAGCTTCTGCAACAATACGAAGGGATGGGATTTCCACTTCTGCGGGTATCACTGCCTCTGTGCCATACACTAACAAATACAGAGTCGCCCCTACTGAAGTACGAACAGTAGTACGATAACCCAACAATGCAAAAGGCAGCTTTTCATGCCACTATCCGGAACCCTCCACCATCTTCCGCAATATCTTCTTTATATTCTTGTTGGCCACCTCGATCGCTCCGTTTGCCTTGGGGTGGTAAGGGGTGTAATCGCGATGTGTAATCTTGAATTTCCGACATACCTCTTTCATCAGATGACTAATTAAGATTAGCCCCATTGTCTGTAATGATCACCTTTGGTATCCCAAACCGACAGATGATATTTGAGTGCACAAAATCAACCACCGCTTTCTTGGTCACAAACTTGAACGTTTTAGCCTCAACCCACTTGGTGAAATAATCAATGGCCACCAAAATGAACATGTGCCCATTTGATGTTGCTGGATCAATTGGCCCAATGACATCCATGCCTCACGCAGCAAAAGGCCATGGTGCAAAAATTGTGTGCAATTCTGATGGTGGAGAATGAATCAAATCTCTATGCACTTGACACTGATGATACTTGCGCACAAAACTGATACAATCTCGCTCAATAGTAAGCAAATAATAACCTGCTCGGAGAATCTTCTTTGCCAATACGTACCCACTCATATGCGGTCCACAGACTCTAAAATGCATCTCAGTCATGATAGTTGTGGCCTATCTAGCATCTATGCATCTCAACAACCCAAGATCTGGAGTTCTTTTGTACAATACGCATCCACTAAAGAAAAATTCACTTGCCAAACGTCAAATTGTTCTTTTTTGATCACATGTGGCCTGTACCGGATACACCCCTGTCCTGATATATTCCTTGATATCGTGAAACCATGGCTGACCATCAAGTTCCTCTTCCACCATATTACAATAAGCATGCTGGTCACGGACCTGAATCTGCAAAGGGTCCACATAAGCCTTATCTGGATGATGCAACATTGATGCCAAAGTAGCCAAAGTATCGACAACCTCATTATGAATCCTTGGAATGTGACAGAACTCTATTGATTGAAACCGTTGACAAAGATCATGCAAATAGTGTCGGTACGGTATAAGCTTCAAATCCTGTGTTTCCCATTCCCCTAAATTTGGTGTACCAGAAGGTCCGAGTCCCCCATGACCAAGACTTCCTGGACACCCATGTTTATAACCAACCTCAAACCCAAGATGCATGCCTCATACTCGGCCATGTTGTTAGTATAATAGAAATGAAACTGAGCCGTAACAGGGTAGTGTTGCCCTATTTCAGAAATAAGTACGGCTCCTATCCCAACGCCTTTCATATTGACAGCCCCATCAAAGAAAAGCTTCCATCCTGGCTTTTTGACTTGTTGCAGCTCATCAACATGCATTACCTCTTCATCAGGGAGATATGTATTCAAAGGTTCATATTCTTCATCTACTGGATTCTCAGCCAAATGGTCAGCCAACACTTGTGCTTTCATTGTTGTCCGGGTCACATAGACAAAGTCAAATTCTGTGAGCAAGATCTGCCACTTTGCGAGCCTCCCTGTGGGCATGGGCTTTTAAAAGATATACTTCAACAGATCCAACCGAGAGATGAGGTAGGTAGTATAGGATGTCAAGTAATGTTTAAATTTTTGTGCTACCCAAGTTAGGGCGCAACACGTACTCTCAAGCTGAGTATATTTAACCTCGTAAGATGTGTACTTCTTGCTGAGATAATATATTGCCTGCTCTTTCCTGCCAGTGATGCCATGCTGACCCAATACACATCCAAACGAATTGTCCAAAACCGTCAAATACAGAATCAAAGGCCTCCCCGGTTCTGGCGGGACCAACACCGGTGGGTTTGACAAATACCCCTCTATTCTATCAAATGCTTCTTGACATTCGTCTGTCCATTTGACTGTAGCATCCTTCTTCAGCAGCTTGAAGATAGGCTCATAGGTTGTCGTAAGCTAAGTGATAAACCTGCTGATGTAATTTAATCTCCCTAACAGACTCATCACCTCAGTCTTGTTCTTCGGAGGTGGAAATTCTTGGATGGCTTTGATTTTTGATGGGTCTAATTCAATACCTCGACAGCTGACTATAAACACCAACAATTTTCCAGATGGAACACCGAAAGCACATTTTGCAGGATTGAGCTTGAGATTGTACCTGCGAAGCCTTTTGAAGAACTTTCTCAGATCCCTGACGTGGTCAGACTGCTTCCTGGTCTTTACAATTACATCATCCACATACACCTCGATCTCCTTGTGTATCATGTCGTGGAATATGGTTGTCATCGCCATCATGTAGGTTGCCCCAGCATTTTTCAAACCAAACGGCATAATCCTATAGCAGTATGTTCCCCATGGCGTGATGAATGCCGTCTTTTTTGTATCTTCCTCATCCATTAAAATCTAGTGATAGCCAGCATAATAATCCACAAAAGAATCAATCTCATGTTTGGCGCAATTATCAATCAATATATGGATGTTTGGTAATGGGAAGTTATCCTTCGAACTCGCCTTGTTGAGATCACGGTAATCAACGTACACCCTGGTCTTACCATCCTTCTTTGGTACAGGCACAACATTGGCTAACCAGGTAGGATATCGCGTGACTCGAATGACCTTTGCATCAAACTGCTTGGTAACTTCTTCTTTGATCTTCACACTCATATCAGTTTTAAATTTCCTCAGCTTCTGCTTGAAAGGGGGAATGCCGGGTTATTGGGCAGTTTGTGAGCCACCAGGTCAGTGCTTATACCTCGCATGTCGTCATATGACCATGCAAAAACATCTTTGTACTCAAACAGTACTTTAATTATCTCCTCTCTAAGCTGTGGTTCCAGATGGACACTTATTTTAGTTTCCCAGACGTTATCTTGATCCCATAAGTTGATTGCTTCTATATCATTCAGGTTATGTTTGGTTTTTTCTTCAAAATGGCTTAATTCTTTACTGATCTCTTCAAAAGCCTCGTCATCATCATATTCCACTTCATCATCACACTCAATTTCTTGTATTATTATTTCAGAATTAGATTGGCATTTAAGATTGGTTCGGAGATTCCTCATGCATGTCATGTCATTGAAACTAGCGTATTATTATTTCAGAATTAGTTTAAAATAAAAACTATCAGGAACGAAAAAGAAGGGAAATTGCATTTCATTGAAATTTTAAGATAACAAGATTTAACTCATCCAAACGGACGGAACGTATAATATGAATTACAACCCTGGAAATAATCCAGATTAAACTGAAAGAAAAATCAAAGCCGAATACCAAGACTCCCTCTGAATAGGAAGAGGAGTAGCTTCCCAATTGTTGATATTCGCACAGGGCCCTACAAATTTCACATCTGCCTTGCCCGATCCTTCCCCAGCTTCCACTATATTCACCTCGTCGAACAACTTTTCAAACCTTTCAAGCAACTCCTTATCAGGACCAAACATAGGACCGAGCATTGTTGTTACTGGGCGCTTCTTAGTACCAGGCCTGACAAAGGATCGAGAGAGACGTGGGATAGGCTTTGGAAGAACCCATACTTTCTGTTTCAACTTTCTGGCTTGCCTTATGTCTGCAGCTGTAGGCTTGAACCCCAAACCAAAAGTATCCAAGTTTTTAGGAAGAGACACCGGTTGCACGATGCCTTGTAGAGAAACACCCAAACTCTTGCCAGGTACGAAGCCATTCTTCAACATCTCCGAAGCCACCATGATTGATGCGGTCATTACTTTAGGAACCAAAATGCTTTTCTCCTCTGGGATCTTCTCAACTGGTACTGTGTCAAAGACCTGATAGACCCACGAAACTTTGTCGTCTTCAGCTTCGATCAAAGGTACAATGGCATCACTCAGGGCACACAGATTATCCTCGCCGTGCACCACAATTTCCTGTCTGTCCCATTTAAATTTAACCATCTGGTGCAGGGTAGACGGCACTACCTTGGTAGCATGAATCCAGGGTCGACCCAGTAACAGATTGTAAGAAACCGCCACATCAAGCACTTGAAATTCCTTAGTAAATTCAACTGGCCCTATTGTCAGTTCCAGCACTATGTCCCCGACTAAATCCTTCCCCCCACCGTCGAACCCCCCGAACACAAATACTATTCTTGTGAATTCTTTCATTGTCCGCTTTCAATTTGTCCATGGTGGAGAGAGGGAAAATGTTTATGCTAAACCCATTATTAATTAGTACCCGGGTAACCACGAAATCTTCGCACTTCACCGTAAGATAAAGGCTCTATTATGCTCAGTACCCTCCATGGGCAATTCATCATCAGAAAAAGTGACTCCGTTTACCTCAAAAATCTTGTTTTCTATCTTTTCCAGATAGTTTACAGAGATCTTGTCAGGAACGTGGGCCTCGTTCAATATTTTCATCAACGCCCGACGGTGCTCGTCCGAATGGATTAGCAATGAGAGTAATGAGATCTGAGCAGGGGTCTTCCTCAACGACTCTACAATAAAATAGTCATGCACCTTCATCTTCTTTAAGAACTCTTCCACTTCTTCTTCGATCACAACTTTCTTCACTAACACCGGGTTATCTTTGGAGGTTTTGGCTTTTCTTAACTCCTCGGGGGCAAAGCATATCCCCGAGCGAGTCAGACCATGGGTCTCACAAACTTCTTCTTTAACCTCTTTCCCTTTGTAGAGCACTGTCATTCAGCCATAATTCCAAGGGATGTCCTTGCTATTGACTATTGGTAGCTGAGTTACTGGTTTGACTCTATGCGAGCACCTCCCACAACTTCAACGGCCTTGTTAGCTACCCTTGGCACTACCACTTTTGCTTTTTCTTGTTTCACCGCAACCCTACTCGAAGACTCCTTCTGAACCACCATAACTGCTTTATTATCTATCTTTTTCAACTTGATCAACGACTTCCCACTAGTTGACTTCTCACTTGGCCTGTCTTCATTGGACTTGATCATTATTATAGTCGGCGAGGGCTTCTTAGGCTCTTCTCCTTTATGCATTATCTTAATCATATTGGCCTTATGATGGGCCGGCAACAGATTTTGGTTGTTGTTGGGCATTTTTGAGGCGCGAACCTCGATCCGACGGGTATTAATGAGCTCTTGAATAGATGTTTTCATTTTCTAGCATTTCTCTGTGTCATGCCCCGGGGCCCCTGAACAATATTCACAACTCACCGAGTGGTCGAGATTTCTCAGAGGGGGGTTTGGAAGCTTAGGCTCAATCGGGTTCAACATACCCAACTATCTCAACCTGTGGAATAGACTGGTATATGATTCTCCCAATGGAGTGAAAGTCTTTTGCTTCTTCAACCTCTCATTCTTGAAGGCTTGCTTTGGTCGGAAACCTATTCCAGGGGGGTTTCTGTAGGCTTTTTGGGGAGGATAGGTATTTTGTGGAGTTGAGTAGGTATTTTGTGGGGTTAGCGCACACCATTGTGCATGGGCAGGAGGTTGAGTGTATGTTTGAGCATGATGGACAGAGAAGTGGGGATCTGGAGGTGGGTAGTAGTGTTGTGGTGGGCTATATGGAGTGTGGGGGTAAGTTTCGGGGTGGGGTCGAGGCTGGTTATAGTAAGGTGACGGACCCCTGGACCAAGCTCTTGACTCAACTACCGCAATATCCTCTTTCTTCTTCTTCCCTAGTACACCCCTAGTGCCATTTTGAATGGCCTGGGAGGTCGCCTTGATTTTTGAATAACTTATAATTTTGTTGGACTTGAGTCCTTCCTCTACCATGCTTCCCATTTTTACCACCTCGTTTAAGGATTTCCCTACCTCTGACACCAAATGACCGAAATAAGTGGGCTCCAAGGCCTGCAAGAAATAATCAACCATTTCACACTCTTTAATAGGAGGGTCAACCCTTGCTGCTTGCTCTATCCAATGAAAGTCGTATTCTCTGAAACTATCCACAGGCTTCTTCTCAATCTTTGTCAATGACAGACGGTCTGGGAAAATTTCAAGATTGTACTGAAAATGGCAAGAAAATGCTTAGGCCAGATCGTCCCAAGTGTACCACCAACCATGATCTTGTCGGGTGTACCATTCCAAAGCTGAGCCACTTAAACTTTGACTAAATACGCCATCAGTAATTCATCTCTTCCACCCGCCCCTCTCATCTTGCTACAAAAACCTCTCAGGTGTGCCACTGGATCACCATGCCCATCATATAAATCAAACTTGGGCAGCTTGAACCTCGCTGGTAATTGGACATCTGGGAATAGACACAGGTCTTTATATGCCATGCTTACTTTTCCACTTAGCCCCTGCATATTCCTGAAAGATTGCTCCAAGCTCTTGACTTTTCTAATCATCTCTTCCTGCTCAGAATTCTTAGGAGGTTTCTCAGTTTCTGCCGAGAGATCAAAATGAGGAGTGTAAGAACATGGCTCTGGTGATTTGAAGGTCGGTTCTGAAGGATAGTAAGCATTGTCGTGAGTCTGAAATAGAGGCTCACTGGAAGATCGATGTAATGCATCAGGTGGAGGTGCCGCAAACACAGGAGTGATTGGTGGAGGAGGGTATGAGACTTGTTTGGGTGGTGGAGCTGGTGGTGTTTGGGAGGTAGTGCCATAGCATTGTTGGTAGGTGGGAAAGGCTGGAGATGAATTCACGGTAGGAGGCTCCTGATGTTGGGATAATGGTGGGATATAAGCAGGGTTGGCAGGATAAACCGGTGGTGGATGCCCCTTTGACCAGGCCTGATACATTTCAGCCATTTGCTGCTTCAGCTTATACATCTCTTATTTCATCGCATTAACATCCAATTCATCCACCTCTCTTGACGGATCGACAATACTCGGCTCTAGTTCTTGGTTGGCCATGTTCAACTTGTCCTTGGACCGGGTGTTGTAGGAGTGAGGTGCCAGAATGCCAATCAACTAACCACCTGCCTAAACTCAATACATCAACAACAATTTTGTTAGCGGTTAGGGCTTTAACAGATTGGTAACCGCACATTTGGGGAATGAATGCACCTAAGCAGTTAACCGTTTCTATTATGCATTTGTTCGGCTGCTTCCATCATCCCGGCTCTCCCTATTTCCATTTGCCACTTCTTTTTTTTTCATTTCTCTTTTTCTTGCCTTTGCTTTCTCTCTATTTTTGTTCTCTCATCCTACCCTCTTGTTTTGCCATTGTTTTGTTCTCTCGATTTCTTATTTTTCTCTCTTTTTCTTTCATTTTTACTCTTGTTTTCCTCTTTTTTTTTCCCTCTTGTTTTTCCTCTCTTTTCTTTTTCATTTTTGTATTTGGTTACAGTCGAATCCTAGGGAGATTGCCTACATATCATGACCCCGCATGAATCAGACCAAGCGTAGTTCTTGAAGATATAAATGAAAAATAAATAACAAAAAATATTTTGGGATGTTCAATTTTTCATAAAAAGCAAATACTTTGATTGCAATGACTCGAAAAACTCAAGACTCAAAAGCAACTAACAGACTCTAAAAAGATGAAAGTACTGATTCAAAGAACTACAAACTCTAACTTAACTGACAGACTTCAAAAGCAGAAAGTACAGACTCAACAATCTCGAATACATTAATGCCTCAAAAACTCTGGTGCCCGCGGGGCATCATTAGGCCTCGCCGCGGGCCTATGTGCAAGATCCCCTTGGAGCCTTTCTAAATCACTCATGATTTGTCGGACAAAAGTCAGCATCGCTGCAAAGAAAGTGGTACGGGTCATATCCACACATGCTTGGCACTTCACAACAATATAATTGGCAATGGCCCTGATCTTCTCTTTGATCCTACCCTTCTCCTGAAGTAGACGCCCGACCTACTGATTACGAGCCTCTAATACCTGAGTGTCGTGGAAATGTTGATTTTGCAACTGTTGTACTTCTTGCTCCATCTGAGCCATAAGATCATAACATTGTTCCCTTTCAGCTTTAAAATCCTTGGCTTGTTTGATCATTTTGGTCTCGACAGTGATGACCCTTTTCTTTAACCGCGCAACTTCATTGTCGTATTGCTCTTTTAACTGCCTAACCAGGCATGCTCTTTCTTCCGCATTCTTAGCCAGTTGTATTCGTGCTCTTGTCAACTCATTCTCCACTTTGTTCAAATCAAAACCATAATCATCCACTTTCTACCTAAGGTTCTTTATAAGCTTTTCATCCTTTTCATTCCTGGCAGGATTCTTGGCTGCTATCTTTATTTCTCGAATTTGGGCTCGTAAAGCTTCATTTTCTTTGGCTAGTTTCTTCTTTTCACCCTCATCGGATGCGGCTTGCAAGCTGTTTTCAAACTGAAGGTCCCGGACCTGCTTTTCCAGCTCTCCTATTTTGGCCCTGTATTCATTCTCCTTAGCTAACCAAGCCCACTGTTCTAGTGATGACTCGACAAAATCCTGGAGGTGGGGTTTTTTGGCCGGCCTCCCAAACGCAATTTCCCTTATATACCAAGCATGGTACCCAGGTGAAACTTCTCCTTTAGATCAATCCCATACACAGGTATTTACCGCTAAATATTGACACTCACTCCAAATCTGGCGGACTGCTGCTTTAGGAAACTGGCCATCAGGACCAATCTCAACTACTTGGGCACTAAGATATTCATCTTTTGGCACTATTCGGCATCTCCCGAGCTGTCTTAAAACCTGATACGGGGCATAAGGCTGGATGATCCTAAGACCCATCAAGAGGAAGTGAGGCCCAGTTGCTGGCATATATATGATCTCATCCATAGGCAACCATGCAAACGTGGACCGGAGGTATGATATCCATCCTATGACCCCTTCAGGCAAGCTGATCCCATCAGTCCTCGTATAAAATTCCTCTATGCAGGTTTTTTCCGTTAACCCATAATTCATGAATTGAGGACGATGGAATAGGTGTTCAATCATCCACAATTGCAACGAAGGTGCAGAAGATTTCAGCTACTATCATGGGTGCAAATGTGCTTTTGGCCTGGGTGAGTAAAGTGCTAACAACCCCAGCTATTTTTATGTCGATATTTCCATCTTTCCTAGGGAACACCAGAAGCCCCAAGAAGACCACCATAAAACCAAAACGTCTATTTTCTTCCCATTTGAGGCGGTTCCCTTTGCTGCATATTCTTTTTCCGAATTGTTCAACCCCCCTATGTGGCCATACCTCTGGTATATAAATTGTGGAGTACAAAAGCCAGCTGCTAAATCCGAATTGTGGACCCCCTACTTATCTTCAGCGAGTCTAAGAATCTGTGCACATCTACGGTTCTCGGGGCAACCAAGTACTTATGTCTTAAAGGGACCTCAGCACTCCCAATGTACCCGACAATTTCTTCTAAAGTCGGGAAGAGTTCAAAAGCTGAAAAATGGAACACGTTGTGTGTCGGGTCCCAGCATGTAACCAATGCCCTTATGATGTCTCCTCTGGGCCTAATCTCCAACAGACCAGTAAGACCTCCCAAATATTGTTTGACCTTGTCTTGTCGTTCTTTACCTAGATCATCCTACCACATATGCAACTCCAAGGGGATTTTGTTCATGATTGAGAAAGGTTCATTTTGAATTGTGTTCATCTTGCACATTTATTAAGGTGATTAAAATAAAACTATGACTAATTTTGACTCAAAGGAAACAACACCAATTTTCAAAAGTTTATTTTGAACTAAAACTCAGCTTTACAAATTTTGCAAATACGACTTTTCAGCACTTCGGGGAGAAAGATTTGAAGGTTGTGCTCGCTAACTTACCCAAAAAAAGTGACCAAAAGTGGTTGTTCTTGCAAAAATAGCCTTTCGACGCCCTTTTAGGGATATTCAACTATTTACCACAAGAATGGCATCACCTTACATGAAAAATAGAATTTAGTTCTCTTTGGGCTATTTTTGCAAAATGGAAGTTGGACTCGATGGGGGTTGCCTACGTATCCCACGCCCTATGGAAATCAAATTGGCGTAGTTCGAGCAAATAAAACAAAACCAACTATTTTTCAAAACAAAACCTTTTCATTCCTCTTTTTTTCATTTTTCTCAAAAATTCGGCAGAGTTTCAGTACCACTTGGACATTGGTTTTTCTTTCAAAACGTGTAATTACCTCGCTTAACCCTCACACTGCTATTTTCATTTTCAAACTCTCCCCTTTTATTTAAAAGCCGGTCAGCATGCAAATCCAAAGCAGATAAATACACAAGTAGGATGCATCAGGATGGTCTATTATTTTGGGTACACCTGTCCTAGACGAACCCAACCCCTGTGTTGAGTCCCCTAAAACAAATGCACATGATGCAAACAAGTGTTCCTACTAGGGATCCTGCATGAGGCTGAGTTATTATAGGTTCAAAACCTGGGAATATGTTCTAGACTATGTACCCAAGTGGACAACTCGAGCCGAGGAGGGGGCTACGTACCGGGAACTAAAAGGCCATCCGGCTTAGTAACTTATCCGAGCCTCTTTCTTATTTGAAGGTATGACACTAATAGAATAGGGAGTCTCGACCAGCGAGCACAACCCCGAAGATGAGAAGAGAAGGATTTCGCAACAGTTTATATACAGTTCAGAGAATATCAAAGCGGTAAAAAGCAATATTTTGCACATTAGTCCCTAACATATAATAAAATCAGATAATAAATAAAGCCAAATACAACAATTATTCCAAGCTCAAATTCTCGAATCCTGAACCGAAGTTCTGGGTTCTTGTCTCCAGTAGAGTCGCCAGAGCTGTCACACGTCCTTTTTCCTACTAAACCCCCAGAAAGGGTATAATAAAGGGAGTTTTTTCAATTAAAGGAGAATCGAAACGGGATTTATCATTAAAAGATTCAGAGTCGCCACTTGGGAGATTTATGGTGTTTAAAGTCACCGGTTTAAATCCCGAATCGAGGAAAAGGACGACTCTATTTAACAGTCTGCGAACCAGAAATCCGGGTAAGGAATGTTAACCCGGGAGAGAGTGTTAGGCATTCATGAGTTCCGTGGTTCTAGCACGGTTTCTCAACTGTTATAAATGGCTTATTATCTGATTTTAGTACATGTTGTAGCCTATGGTGCAATTTTAAACTTTAATCGCTTTATTTAATTATTTTTTTAAGGAAAATTGCAACATTATTTAAAATATGTATTGAACCGCCTCACATAAATGCACCCGCGATCCTCGACACATTTCATCTAACATTGTTAAGGTTTGGATTTGGGTCGCATAAATGTGCACCATAATTTAGGAATGTAATATTATTAAACTAACGCGCTTAAAGCAATTTCGCGTTTGCAACTTTGCGAGGGCCATGAAAATTCGCTAAATGGCACGCCTCGATTTCTATGGATAAAATAAGATTAACTAAGCAAGGTCCATGCAATTGTCATTTTTGTTTGGCACGACTCACCTCAACTAATTAATTAAGGAAAACTTAAAGGATTCTAATTTTTTTGAGCTGAAGGTTTTACCCTACGAGATGACTTAAAAGCAGCGTATTAGAGACCCAAACCCAAAGAAAATTACTTCAAGCAAAAACCTAGATAGCCCCCCTAAGCCGACATCAAACTTTGGGCTCCAACGAGCCATGTTCATGGTGAGGAAAAGGGCCTGAATCTGATTACTCCTCATATGCCTAATCTCATACCCCCAATTATTTGTTGATCAAAGAGTGCTGACTAATTAACACTAGAATTTTTTAACCAATCTTGCCATGAAGATGCATCAATCATATTAGACAAGTTATTTGCTTAAAAGGCAACCCCAAGTGATCATTATTGTCTGAACATGGAGTAGTACTAAGAATTTACATCCTAATTTCGAACAAGATAAATCATCAACATATTACATGAGATTTGAATCCTAATTGTGATATTGCCAATGACAATGAAAACCCCATGTAACTTAGCAAGTTTTGTGACTTGTCAGACTATAAATTCATTGTTTGAATCATAGTTCTTCAAGAACAAAAATGCCTCGCTTGAATTCTAAAAGACAATGTACTAGAAAAACGTGATACAAGACTCAGATTCTGAAAAAAGAACTAAGCTAGACATGAAACCAATTTTAACTAGATCTAAAGAAAAATAATGAGACACACCTTGATCCTTTCTCTAAGAAAGCAGATATTTAGTATTATTGAGACTTACTACACAAATCAAACTCAGAAACTATGGCATTGAACCACCAATTCTACTTGCGTGCAAGATTCAAATCCATAATACAGCAGCCTTAGAAATCTCACTCAGTACATATTTAATAGTCTAAAACAACAGAACCTCGAATCAACTGCATTTAAACCAGTCCAAGTACTGACCTTAAAGACAAATAAATTGTACAAATAACTACATATAAAGGGCTATACTAAGATGGACAACAGACCAAGCTACCATTTCATATGATATTAAGAAGTTAAGTCTCTAATCACATAGTTATAGTTTGAAAGGCAGTAAGTGAAATTTCCTAAATAAAACATAGTAGACAAGTAAGCTAAACTATGAACCCACCTATAGGTGAATACAACTCAAAATTCCGGATTTCCATTTTTGATTCCAAATCAAGCTTTACATTTAGGTGGAATGCAGAAGTGTTTACCTGAATAACAGCAAAAGATACCAAAAATTAGCTTGAATCTTAACAGGAAGCAACCGTAATAGATCAGCAGCAAAAGAAACAAGCCACAGCTCTTAATTCAAATCACTTTTCATCCCAGATGAATCAGAATAAACTTCAGAAACCGAAAAACTTCAAGAATTGCAGAAGATTTTTAATGGAACAGTGTTTTCTGCAGAGTTTGCAGCTATTTTTTGATTTTCAGGAATTCTTAACTCTTCCCGTCTGCCTTCAAAGGCAAGAAATGATGCCTTTTTAGGCAAGAAAGCAGGGCAGCCCTTATGTTTTCAATTTTGCACCTGGCCCCCTCTTTAATTTTCATTTTAGCTTAGGATCCCTCAACTCTTGACTTGCTACCCAAGTTAACCTACCCAAAAGTCTGAAATTTTGCTAAAACCCCTACTAGAAGCTTCCTATTTCTGTTGTCAAAGATTCCCTAACCCAATTACCTAAACTACCCTTTTCAATTACTGTTATTTACCCTCCCAAATATGGGTCGAATTGGCCCAACCAAGTTGGTATGGGTCTGCAAACCCAAATTGGATCCCACTTGGGCTTTTTAATTTTCAGAACCAATTAAAGACAGTCAGGGACCCCCAATTAAGAACTGACCCAAAATTCCCAAGATAAGAAACCCAATACCTTTTCTTTACAATGCAGCCAAAACAAATAAAACAAACAAAATTGAACAAACTAATCAATCTAACTACATAATAGTAAATTAACTAGGTCATGGTCCTAATTTCATTAACTAGGTGATTAAATTGATGATGAAATTGAGACATTAATCATGCTATTAATACTAACGAACTGAACAAACAAAACAGGATTGAGGAACGAACTAGAGAAGAACAAACGGACAGTCAACAATTCCAACTAAGACTCGATTCGAATTTCAACTGATTTGTCCAAAGAAAAGAAAATAAAAGAAGAAGAACGCAAGCTGAAATAACAAAATGAATTTAAATAAAGAAATAACTCACCGCACAAAACTTGAACTTGAGGCCTGATTCTCTGACTATATCCCTAAATAATGTTAACCGATTGTTCTTTGTCAAGAACAAGTGGACAACACTATTTCGTGACAAAATCGACTCTAAAACTTATGAAGGTTGGAACAATCATCCTGCATGCTCAGGTTTGAACTTTGGCTCTTAGAAACTTGGATTTTGGATTTAAGATTCGAAAAGTTTAAGGAGGATTTGAGGGAAATGGATTATGGATTTAGCATGAGGGTGTCTTGGTGGTTTTGTGGTGTTATTTTTGGGGGGGGG
>MU768600.1:384724-407117 GCA_026770625.1 Nicotiana glauca
GGGGTTTGGTGGCAGCGCCACCACCGAAGACATTGTGGCGGCGCTAGGGTTTGTAACTTCAGATCAAGATTCGAGGGATTTGGGTAGGTTTTGAAGAAAACTGGTTGTGGATTGAGGATGTGGAGGCGGAGAGGAAAATGTGGTAAAGATTTGGGGTGGTTTGGAGATTCGCCGCCGCCGTAGGCAATTTCCGGTGGTGGCAGACGGCGGTGATGGAGAGCTCTTCTGGTGAGGTGAGAGAGACGAGAGGCGGGGTGGGGGTTTGGACATAAATATATCAATAATACCTCACTTCTGAGCCGTTAGATCAAAGATCCTCGACGGCTGTGATTGAATAAAGGGAAGCGGTGTCGTTTTATTAGAGGAACAGTTGGACCGGGTGAGGAAAATGGGTTTGGGCCGGGTAAAGGGGCTATTTGGGGCGGGTTCAGGGGTTATTACTTGGGCTGCGCCAAATTGGCCAAACAGTCTTTTGATCCTTTTTCTTTTCTTTTCATTTTTCAATTTATTCTTCTTTTCTAATTTCTTCTAAATTAAAATTAAAAATAAACCTAAATTAATCCCTAATCAAATTATCTTATCAAATTAAATTAACTAACTCCAAGTAACAATTATCACAAATAATTAAGAACCAAATTAAAGGAAATACTACCAAAGTTCAAAAATCAAAATTAAAAGTGCAAAATAACTATTTTTAACTTTTTCCCACTTTTTATGAAATAATTAATTTACCACCTAACTCAAAAATGTAAAATTAAATCCTACATGAAAATGCAACATATTTTTTATATTTTTTATTAATTTAACCAAAATTAACATGCGCAGACAAATGCAAAATATTAACAAAAATGCTACAAAAATCTACGAAATTGCAAACAATGAAAGAATTATTTTACTTTGAATTTATGGGAGTAATTCATATAGGGCAAAAATCACGTGCTCACAGGTACATGCTTCGGGGAACATACCAAATCCAATAGAAACTTAATAACATATGCAGGGACGATTCAATATCTATAACAATACAATAACAATACTATTGTGGCGCACAACCCGATCTCTTATCATTTGATATTGTTGTGGCATGCAACCCAATCCACAAACATAACTGTTGCGGCGTGCAACCCGATCCAATATAATATCTGCTGCGGCGTGCAACCCGATCCAATATAATTTCTGTTGCGGCATGCAACCCAATCCAATATAATATCTATTGTGGCGTGCAACCTGATCCAATATAATATATGTTGCGGCGTGCAACCCGATCCAATATAATATCTGTTGCGGCATGCAACCCGATCCATATACAAGATAATAAAAACGTTACGGCGACCCGTTCCAAATATACAGTCAACAATAATCATAACGACAGTCCCGGCAAGGGATCACTAACGAACCACACTATCCCCGCAAGGGAATCGACAACATAAAATAAGTACGTCCCGGCAAGGGAGAAAAATCTATAACCAAATCTAAATCAAACATCTAACTACCTCAACTATAACTCAACTTGTTACAACATCTAACTATCTCAGCTATAATCAAACTTGTTACAACACTTGACTACCTCCGCTATAACCAAACTCGTTCCGACACCTAACTACTTCAACTATAACCATAATCCCTACCCAACACAAATAATCATCAACCTAAGCATCCAAAATGCTAAATTAAGAACACAATGCAAGGGAAGCACAACTCAACACTAGCCCGGTAAATGGGAAACATAATGATATCTTCTCTTTCTAACTTTTACTTCACAATTCACTTCGCAACTCGAGCCAATGCTCTAGAGTTTCAATTATCACTTATACTTCCACAATTTGTTATACAACTGGAGCTAACGCTCTACAATGTTTATAGGTCACAATTTCTTCCATAACTTTACACAACAAATGGAAATTTTCACAAAGGCATGAATAATACAACGAAATCATGAAAATCACAATATAAGACTCATGGGCATGCTTGACACCAACGTATAGATACTCGTCACCATGTCGATACGTCGTACTCAACAAGAAGCAAATAGCAAATAGGACACAACTCCTAATCCCTCAAGCTAAGGTTAGACCGAACACTTACCTCGAACTTTCACGGCCAACTCAATCCTCGAACACCGCTTTCCCCTTTGAATTTAGCTCCAATTCAATTATGTCTAGACATAATCGACTTAATAACATCAATAAACGCTAAACAATCCAATTCCAATGCTTAATTATAACTTTCTAATCATTCTTTCCAAAAATTCAAAAATTGACCCCGGGCCTGCTTGGTCAAAATACGAGGTTCGAACCAAAATCCGATCACCCATTCACCCAAGAGCCTGAATATTTAATTTGTTTTGAAATTCGACCCCAAAACAAGGTCAAATTCCCAAATAATCAAAAAGCCTAACTCTACCCAAATGCCTAATTTTCTATCTTTAGTTTCATGTTTTAAACCTATAAATCTAATGGGTGATGATAGAAATGGAATAAAACAAGCTTAGGATTACATACCTATGAATTCATGGTAAAGAAGCTCTTCAAAAATCTCCCCAAGAGGAGTGGAGAAAAAGAAGTTACGAAATTTCGTGAATATCCCGTATGGCTATTGTTCAGGATTTTTAAAATAACTGGGCGGATTTGTGACCCCGGAATTCGATTTTGGGTATACGCCCAGGTCCCATATTTTCCTATGGACTCTCCGGGACCGTCAAATCATGGGTCTGGTTCCGTTTACCTAAAAAATTGACCGAAGTCAAATTAACTCATTTTATAACCAAAATTTATCATTTTTCACATATTTTTATATTTAAGCTTTTCGGCTACACGCTCGGACTATGCACGAAAATCAAGGTGATGCTATATGAGGTTTTCAAGGCCTCAGAACAAAGAATTTCATTTGAAAACAAGTGATGACTCTTTTGTGTCATTACACAGATTGATTGGGACAAACTCATCAAGAGCCTCCATTAAGACCATATCCAATTTTGTAGCAATAGAACGCCTCTCAGAACGAGGTAAGAGCACCTTATTGACCAGTTTAAAAAGAAGATGATACTTAGGAAGTAGTACCTTCTTATGCACATGTTCCCTATGCTGAATAGCTTGATCTTTCATGATAGCTCTCCTAAAGTTGACACCACAGACACCTTTGACTGAGGACATTCCTTCACATGGAATTTTGAGAACCTTTCCCAATTCTGAAGCGTCAAGTACAATGTCTACTCCATTTACTAGCGCACAAATGTGAACCCCCTCAATAGTGAAAAGAGATGAAAAGAAATTTTGTACCGCATCTTCTTACATCAAAGGCATGCTCCCTTGAAACAAGTGCTCTCGTTGCTAAAATTCCACTATCTCCAAAAAATGTCTTATACCAGCTATCTCTGAAACAGTTGGGTCAAATGTATGACCCCATAAGACTTCCTGAGTTCTTAATCTCTCCTACCAAATCCCACTATCATTAGGCATGGTCCTCGGAGAACCAGGTTCCCTTACAGTTTCCCATTTTCATTTTCTAGATCCTTCAATAGACTTTCCTTTGTAACTTACTAGCCCCACAGTATCATCTTCAGACATAGCTTGCTCAACTGGATTCTTCTTAGACTTGCCGCTGCCCTTCACGGATGCACCATTTTGTTTCAATAGCTTCATCAGAAGATTCATCCACAGAATTTTAAGCTTTTATAGATTGTTCCACTAGGGAACCAGATTCCTTTAAAGTATTTTTGTGAACCCCACCTACTAAAACGCTCTTGTTAGTAACAAATTCCCCTTGATTCATCAACCTCTTTTTCCTTGTCTTGACACTCCTCCTACTTTTCTGCAATGTAGACTCAAGGCCCTCTTTCTACTGCAACCTGATAGTGGGTGACTTAGAAGAGGATTCTAAGAACTTAGGATGATCAAGAGGTATAGGAGCGGGTTTACCTGGAAGAGAATCAGGGTTTTCGGCAGGTTTTTCTGGGACAGTTTCATGAGACAAAGACTCGAAGTGTACTATGGTTATTTCATTGCCTAGAAATGGAGTGTCTTCCCCCTGATATTCAGACAAGAGATATGCTCCTTAATTCATCAGATTCTCAGCAGCGATGGCCATGATGTTATGCGTTGCTTCCTTTTGTGGTGACTCTGTGAGAGCCATTAAGTCAAAAATGGAGTAGTTCAGATACTGATCAGGATCATCCTCAGATACTTTTAACACTTGAGAGGTAACACCTCCTGAGTGTTCTTTGATGAGTGTCACACCTCCTTTTTACTACCCCGGAAGTGTATAAGGGAGTTTTTTCTAATTTAAGTGACAATCGAAATGGGATTATTTATTATCAGATTCGCCAGTTAGGATAATTTATTGGTGTCTCAAGTCACCGATTTAGAATCCCGAATCAAGGAAATTTGACTTTGTGTTAATGTCTGCGAACACAAAAATCCGGGTAAAGAATTATATTAACCCGGGAGAAGGTGTTAGGCATTCCCGAGTTCCGCGGTTTTAGCACGATCGCTGTGATCATACTTGGCTTAACTAAATTGCTTGATTACTGATTTTAGAACCTATGTGCATTTGTCACTTTTAATTAAGAATCTGAAAATGGGTCATGAATACGTGTAGCCATTTGTTTGGCACGCCAGAAATCATGTTACGCGAACGTGCCCACGATTAATAACGCGTTATTAATATTAAGAATATTTGGCCAAAGTTGCGCGAACGCATATTCCGATTTTATTTTTTTGGAAATCGTAATCATGTCACGCGAACGTGTCCACAACCACGATAGTATATTAACGTACTTAAAGCAAACTACGATCATTTGTTATTTTTATAACTAAGTTATGAAATTAATACGAGGGCCATATATGATTAAAATGTGGATGGAATACCTTGGACACTATGAACTAAATTTAATTAGCGGCTTGTTAAAACAAATTTATTATGAAGAAAATTTGATCGAAGTTGCGTGAACGCATAGTTCAAATTGGTTTTTAGAATCGTAATCATGTCATGCGAACGTGTACATAATTACAATAATATTATAAACGTGCGTAAAGTCTCTTCTACGAATATTTATGAATTGCATCTAAATTATAGAATATAAGGTAACATCAACACTAGGTCTGAAACCTCATAATTAGGCGAACAAGCAGATTCAACTAGTATTAAATTCAAATCAAAATAATTTATTGGAGTCTTTGTTAAATTATTATTTAATAATTTCACAAGGGATTCACTTGCCGAACATCAATAGCAATTATTATTCTTACACATATTTTTTTTTCTTTCTTTATAAGATAAACAAATATAATTCGTTGTGAATGTGAGATCCTCAACTCCAGCAGTAACAAAATTGACATCAAGCAAAAAAAAAAGGAAAAAGGAAATTGACCTCAAACGATAACACCTAGACGAAACTCGAATCGGAAAACCAACAGACAGTACCTCGATGCCTCCGGCGACCTCGAATTTGCCAGAAAACCTCTGACTACGACCTTCGGCAATATCAAAACTCAAACATGGCCACCACTCAATCAGATTCCATAATTTGAGAATGAAAATTGAGAATCTTCTATCTTCTCCATTTTTTTTGTTTATTGACTGTGAGCACGTGATTTTTGCCTCGCTTAAATTACTCCTATAGAATTCATTAAAATTAGGATTTTTCTTTTACTATTTGAATTTTAGGAAATTAATTGCATGATTTTGTGATTATCTGCATTTTTAATTGATAAAACTCATGAAAAATACAAAAATAGCATACTTGCATTTTTAGAACCTCATTTTAACATTTTTCATTAGTTAATTAGCATTACAAAAATATGAGAAAAATAACAAAAATAGTCATTTTACATTTCATGTTTAGTTTTCCTTTTAAATTGGGATTTAGTTAGTTTTAGGAAAATTAATTAGTTTAATTTTAGTTTAAGCCGGGTTTTTGTTAGTTTTAATTTTTGCTTTTAACACAAAACTAAAAAGAAATGAAATGAAAGTGAGAAATTAATTGAAAAGGAAATAAAAGAGAAAAAAAGAGAGGTCTGATTTGGGATTTAGCTTATTAAATCCATTGGCCCAAGCCAAAATCCTCAAGAACCGTCCCCAAATTAGCCCAAACCCTTACCCGGTCCAACCCCCGTGCTAATAAAGCTACGTTGGTTTGTCCCATCAAATCTGGGCCGTCAAGGATCTATGATTCAACGGCTCAGAACTGGGGTTTGCTTAATATATTAATGTCGGAATCCCTACCCCTACCCCCTTTTCCGTCTCAGAACACCTCTCATGCACAAACCCTACACCCCACCGTCTTCCGCTGCAAACCGCCACCAGAAATCGCCCACGGCGGCGGCGAAACTCCAAAAATCCCCAAAATTACACCATAGTATCGCCTTCTTCTCCTCATCATAGATCCGTAACTAGTTTTTTCTAACTCCCAACCAAAACCCTCGAATACATGAAAACCTAGGCGCCACCACCACCGTGCACGGCGGCGCAGTCATCCAAACCCTGCCAAATTCACACCCCATACTTCTCTCACCCTCCTCTACCTAAACTCCCAAACTATTTTCTCCAGATCCAACCGAAACTTCTAAAATTTTAGATCTAGGGTTTATAAAAACTGGTTGAAGCCTTCAAGTGTCGATATGAATTCCTAGGTAATATTATATGTTTGTTCTTGGGGGCTCAATTCGAATTCAACTCATTGAAGAACAAAAATAGTAAGTTTCTTCTCGATTTTATTTTTGTTGATTCTGTTTTGATTTTGATTTTAGTTCAATCTTTGTTTTGATTCTGTTCATGTGATTGTTTTGATTTTTAGTTTAATTTTTGTTTTATTTTGGTTTATGGTTAATCGTGTTTTGTGATTTCTGATTTTAATTGTTGTTTTGATCCTGTTTTGTGATTTCTTATTTTAGTTTAATTTTTTTTTATTTCGTTTATTTTTTACTAATGAGTTAATTAGATTGGATTTTTTTCTGTTTATGTTCTTAGAATTAATTTTGATTCATTAGTATTAACTAGAATTATTTCCTAGTCTTGATTGCTTATTTTTTATTGTTAGGATTTTAATTAGTTTTAATCTGTTTGGATATAGCTGAATTAGATTTGTTGGTTTAACTATAGTCAACTTCTAACTAGGGTAAAAGGGGCTGGGGTTTAGCTTGACTAGACTTAGTAATTTCAGACTAGTTCAAGGGTAATATAGGTAATTCAATAGATAGGGAATCCTGCAAATAACTGAATTGAAAACCCCTAGAATATTCTAGATGGGGTGCCAATTACAATTTCAATAACTTAGGGCAGTAACTTGGGCGACAAGCCAAAAACTTAGGGACTAATTAAGTAAAAACTGAAAAATAAAAGAGGGGGCAAAGGGGTAAATGTAAAATTTAAAAATTTCCCTAACTTTGCCTATAAAAGGCAGTCTATACTGCCTTATTTCAGAAGGTTTTTGGCATCTGAAAATTCCCCCCAAAAAGTTTCTACAAGTTTTGGAAGATCTGAAAATTTAAATTTCAAAATTCAAAAAACCAACTTTGAAATCTTAGAGTAGAAAGTTTATTTTTAGATCCTAGTTCTTCAAAAATCCAAAAACAACAGAAAAACTAAAAAAAATACTATTCCATTGAAGTTTTTAAATTCCAGCTGTTAATTTCAATCTCCAGCTTAGATAGAGATAAAATAGCTTGAATATTCCTTGTGTTTGGTTGCTGAAATTTAGAAGCTTTCCTGGGTTCATTTCCAAGTCTGTTTGGGTTTAATTGGAGTTTAGTTTTGGTTATTTACTGGTGTCATTTGCCTGAGTCAATTTCCTGGGTTTTGGATGTGATTTTGCTGCTTCCTACTGAAGTTTTTTGAATCTCCTCTTATACTGCTGCAGCTGACCACTCATTCTTCTCTCGTTTTGCCTTAATTTCAGGTATTCTTCAACTTCAAATGATATATGAAGGACTAAATCCACAAGTGTATTCGGATTGTTGAATAAATGACAAACTGCTCATGTCAACTTCATGTTTAGCTTACTTATGTACACGTTAATTCACATGTTAGATTATGTAGTAGTGACATTTGGTATTAATTGAATATACCTGGACTTTTTGATGGCTGTGATAATTGGACTACCATACTTGTAAACATTCAACTAGTAATATTCAGCTTTAGTATGAGTTAATTTCAATGTTTTTCTTAGGTTCAATCTCGAGTTAGGGTAATTGTTAAAATTTGAAAATGTTGTACTTCATGTATTTGAGGTCGAGCAGTTTGGATATTAAAATCACAGACATATGTTTCAGCATGTTAAGTCTGTTTGAATTTGATGCTTCAATATAGTTGGTAATCACTCTAGGGTAATCATCACTTCCTATAATAGTTTGTATTAATTAGTAGCTTAATAAAAATGTTTAGATTTTATTTGATACATGAAATTGAATCTCGATGTCAAGTTCCCCGTTTCATATGCAGCAAAATTAAATCCTGATATTAGTTGATAGTTTAAATCATTAGTGCCTTATTAAGGCTCGTTTAGTTTGGTTTGACGAATGCCTGGGTTGTCTGGGCCAGATAGAGGCGATTCAATATGGCCCAATTATGAGAAAATTGTCCAGAATTGGCACCAGGCCCATCTCCTTCAAACTCAATTAATTAAGGGCCTGGGCAGTCTGAGCTTAGGTTCTGATTTCCATCTCTTCAGGACTGGGCCCAAACATGAAAACTAAGTGCTGAAAGCCTTGATCAAATTGATAGTTTCATTTAAAACAAAAACAAAACAATTTTAAGCCTTCCAAATTAGGTAGCGAATTTAAATTAAGAGGTTTTCTTCTTGTTTAAGTTCGGACTTGAATTTGAGGCCCAAATTGTGTAATATTAATTAATTAGGCCTTTTAGAGACAACCTTTAATAGAGAATCATTGCCTCTTTTAGGATAGCCTTAAAATAAACGAGGTTTGTCGCGCTTAACGAAATTCATAAATTGCGTGGCCCTCTTATCCGTCTATATTAAAATACTTAGAATTCCGGACGTGCCATTTAATAAATTTTTATGGCCTCCCGCAAAGTTAATAACACGTTAGTCGCTTTAGGCGCGTTCTTTAATAATTATACCTTCCTAAATTCGGGTGTGCATTTCATGCGACCCAAATTCAAATCCCAAAATGTCGAGTAAAGTATGTCGAAGATCCGGGTGCATTTCATGTGACGTGATCCGAAAACATATTTTAAACGACATTCAATTTTCTAAAACTTTATTATTAATCAAAAACGGTAAATAATTCTAAAATAGCACTATAGGATGATATGTATTAAAATTAGATTTTTAGCCAATTATAACAGTTTAAGCGACCGTGCTAGAACCACGGGATCCGGGGGTGCCTAACACCTTCCCTCGGGTCATCAGAATTCCTTATTCTGAATATGCCTAACACATTGACTGTGGTGTGTGTAGTGTGGTGGGTGTGAGGCTGCTGGGAGCTCGATGGCTATGGTGTGAGGGGGTCGTTTGGCTGTACGGTGTGAAGGTCCGGGATGGGGTCGCTGATTGGTGTGAGGTCAAGAAGAAGAATTGCCAATAGGGTATGTTCTTGTTGCTGGCCTTGTTTTTATGGGGAGGGTAGTGTATTTGGTTGAAGAAAAATAGAACGGTGGGGAGGGGTCTAATGGCTCTTAGATTAATTCCTTTATTATTTTTTTCCTTTGATTTCTCGAGAAGCCAAACTTCGGATTATCTCTTTTGTGACTATGTGAGGAAGACAAAGTCAAAAGGGGTGGGGATCTCTGATTATTTTTTTGTAATCTCCGATTTTCAGAATTGCGGTGCTGCTCCTTTTTTTGAGTGTACATGTCTTTTGGTCTAAGCTGTATATTTTGTGTATTTTTCAGCTCCTTAGGCGTTAGGTATTAGCTTCCTTTTTATAGGTTTATGGTTTTCGAATTATATTTAGGTTAAGGGGTATGGGCCTAGGAATTATGGGCTTGGTAAAAAAATTAGATCTAAAAATGGGATATTTGAGCCCAAATTTTATTCTTTCCCCGCAAACGAGACTAAAATTACAATCTCATTTATTAGTTAATCCTACTTAAGTAAAATATTTATTAAATAAGACTGACTAATAAAATAAAACTATTTTTGGTATTTTTCAGATTAAAAATGACTATAAAACGTTAATAAAACTATTTTTTTGTAATTTTCATTTTCTTGTAATAAAATAAAATAAAAGAGTCAAAATTAGTTGAAATAACGATATTAGGCCTAAATTAAATATTTACATGCTAAAATATAAAAATAATTTGGGGAGGGTCAAAAATCACATGTCTACAATGAGATCAAAGGAATGAAGAGATATAGGGTTTTCAAAACATGGAAGGGAAACAGGGCTTAACAGAAAATGAAAAACTATATGAAATGAGGAGGAACGAGGTGTGGATTCAGTAGTATTGGAAAGAGTGCAATAGTGAATTTCTGAGGATGACTTTAAGGATGATAGGAAAGTGGGAGTGGTGTTAATGGTGGGAGGAGGAAGCGATCATTCGATTGCCATTATATGAGTAATTGGTAGGTAATTAGAATGAGAGAGAATTGAAGAGAATATCACAGAGATATAGAAGAGATGAAGGTTCATGACTTGCTGTGATGGAAAAGGAGTGTTTTATGGGAAGAAGGGCTAATGATGAGAAGTGAGAAAAACGAGTTCTGAATAGTCCTGAAAATGGCGGTAGGTTTGTGGGAAAATGTTATCGTGCAGAGGGGATGAAGTGATTTGAAAAACAAGACATGACATGCAGGCTTTGAAAAGTCGGATGATGTGGCAGTTGAGTTAATTTGTTAACATTTTTTATAAAGCATGCACAACAATCACATTACTACTAACCTGTGGTATAGAAACCTCTTGCTCGAACAATTTTTAAAAAAATAGATTTTAGCAACTCTTCTTTCGCAGTTCATAATTGTAACTTTAGCTTCTATGATCATCATGTATGTTTAAATGCAATGGTATCGATGTGAGTTAGTCTTGGCCAGAAAACACTTTAGCTATTTTTACCTGAAAGTGTTTTCATAGCCAACTGAGGGAGAATCAAGTTCTCTATTAGACTTTAATAACCCCAGCTTCACTTTAATGTACTTGGTCCTCTTGTTTTGAACTATATTCTTGATCAAGTTGAGTGCACCGGTGTTGTCACATAGAAGAGTCATACCATCAGAAAATACCCTAAAATCTTCCAGTTGCTGCTTAATTCATAGGGGTTGAACATAGCAGGATGTTGCAGCTACATATTCAGCTTCAGTTGTTGAAGAAGGAACCGAGTTTCACTTTCATATGCCCCTAATAGATGAGATACAATCATGGCAAGTGAGCCATTCCAGAAGTGCTTTTCCTGTCCACAAGATAACCTGCAAAGTTAGCATCAGCATACCCAGTAAGATTAAAACTGTCACCTGAGGGGTAATACAGGACCAGGTCCTGTGTTCTCTTAAAGTATCTCAAACTTCTTTTGGAATCCTTCATGTAAGATTCCTTGGGATTTGATTCTGGATTATATTCTGGAATGGAAATACAAAAGGGACTAGGGAGTTTTTGAATTTTTTATTCTTGTCTAAATCTAGAATGAAGGGGAGTGATTATGTTATCAAGTAGATGAGAGCTTTTGTGTTTCCAGTTTGGGACTGAGGTTTGATTGGTAGAGGAACTGGGTAGGTTAATTGGATTTCCCTGCACTCCTTGTTCTGTTACTTATGGAGTGCCTTGCACTGCATCTCCACTCTTTCTTCAGCTTCAATGGTAGTAATTGAAGTACCAGGTTCCTTTTGAGAAGTGGAAGAGGATGTTACATCATCTTCGCCTGTCTCCTTCATCTGACTCATCATATCAGCCTACCTATTTAAAACCTCAGATATTTCCTAGGGACCAAGGGTGGTTCATTATCTTGATCATCATTGTTTCCTCCTTTGTTAGAGGAGGGTGTCTCACTGAATAGCACATGAACACTTCCTTCCACACAGTGTGCCCTTTTATTGTAGACTTTGTGGCCTTTTCTTTGTAGGGAGTATCCCAGAAGGATTCCTTCATCACCTTTTGCATCAAACTTCCTAAGCTGGTCCTTCCCGTTGTTGAGAATATGGAATTTTAATTCAAAGGTTCTCATATGAGTTGTCTTTGATTTCATCCATTTGGCAGCTCTTAGGGGGTTTTGTTCAGGAGGGACCTGATCATACACATGTTCACCAAGTAGCAAGCAGTGTTTACTGCATTTGCCCAGAAATTTTTGGTGATTCCACTGTCGATGAGCATTGTCCATGCCATGTTCTAGAGTTTTGTTCTTTCTTTTAGCAAAACCATTTTTCTTTGGAGTCTTAGTGCTGAGAAGTTGTGAGTGATTCCATTTTTGTTACAAGCTCATCAAATTTGGCGTTGCCAAATTCTATCATGTGCTCAGATCTGATGAATGCTACCTTCAATTTCATCTTCGCTTGGATCTTCTTGACAAAGGCCATAAATACCTCGAAAGTCTCATCCTTTGTTCTAAGAACCAGTGTCCAGGTGAATCTTGAATTTGGCAGACCACAAACCAGGTCCTTCTAAATCGATTTATTCAGAAGTGAGAAGCTTGCATGCCCCAATCTTCCATGCCAAATTTCTGGGTCATCATCAACTAACTTCAAGTATCTCATATCACCAGCTTGTAGATATACAAAGTCAGCAACATATATGTTCTTGTTTCTTTTTTCCACTAAGACCACTTCGCCAGTTACTAGATTGGTAATTGTGCACATTTTTTATAAGAACTCTACTTTGTTCCCTTTATCACAGATTTGAGAAACACTTAGGAGACTGTACTTCAGGCCATCCACATAGTACACGTTCTCAATTAAGTGTCAAAGAGACATTCCAATTTTTCCAACACCGAGAATGTACCCCCCTTTTCAAAGGATACATTCCCTTCCTGTAGAGCTTTCAGTGAGAGAAAATCCATGGTGCTTCCGGTCACGTGCTTTGAGCATCCACTGTACATGGTCCATTGCAATCCGCTTCCTCTCACTATTCCCTGCACATGCAAATTATGGGTTATATTTGGGAACCCAAACTAGTTTGGGTCCCTTGTAATGAGAAAAGGGATGAATAAAAGCTTTTCCAGTCCATGCAGGCAGTATTCGTTTTTTGCGAGTATTACCTGGTCCCTCTTTAGTAGTCACTTTTTCAGCAAACACTATGTTTTTCTGTACGGATTGAACCCTGGCCTGGCAGTTTTCTTTGAAGTACCCATTATTCCCACAATGGGTAAAAATCCAGTTATCAAGAACTGTGACGTACTTGCTGTGAGGGTTGTCAGGCATTTTCTCCTCTTGGAACCCGATTCCCTGTCTGTTTCCACTATTGTTGAAGTACATAGAAATGACAACATCTGAGGACCATGTCCATTTCAGAGATTTCTCAAGATTAATTTTTACTTTCTCTAATTCAGCTTGAAGCTGCTGATTTTTCTCAAGTTCACCATATATACTAGTTTTCACATCATTTAATTCCTTTTCATGTTTGATGTGTGTCTCACTATATACTTCCTTCCCTTTCACAAGACTCACAGTCCTATGTTCTCTATTGAGTCCCTCAATAATTTCCTCTAGGTAGTTTATTATCATTAAAAAGCCATCCCTCTCTTGCTTAGTAACTGCAATTTTCTCTTCTAGAGTGTGTTTCTCATTGCTAAGACCTTCTATTGTTTCCTTCAAATCAACAATCACTACCATCAGGTCATATCTCTCATTTTATACACTATTTATTTTTTCATTCAAAACTTCCTTTTCCTTTTCAAGATTATCTATGGTCTCATTTAATTCCACTACATAGACCACCAGATCATCTCTAGATTGTTTAGCTTCTTCTAGTTTTATGGTCAGGATCTCCTTATCATTATCAAGGCTATAATATGAATCAATTAGAATATTTGTTAATGACCTTAACTTCTTAAAAGAGTAGCATTTCAGATTTCTCTGAACATCCCTGAAATTTACCTCATCATCTTCATCTTCTTCATCATCATCAAACTGAGCTATCAACGCGAACAATGAGTCATATTTCGTTGCTTCAGTTTCTAGTGCCATCATGGAGTTGTTTTCTACATCTGGTTTCCTTTCTAATTCACTGGAGGAGTCTCCCCAAGCGACAAGAATCTGCTTCACAATATTGTTAGCTGCACTTTTTCGACTGAATCGTTTGTCTGGAACCAGGTTCCTTTTTGCTGCTTTGTCATAGTTTTGTTTGTGTTGCTCTTGTTTCAGAAGTGGACATTCTTTGATGAAATTCTCTGGCTTTCCTCACCTGTGACAGAGATCATTGTTCCTTGCTTACTTGAACTACCCCTCTTTGGTATACCACCATTTCTTCGAATCATATTTTGACATATTTTAGTAAGATAGGCCATATCACCATCTTTTTCACTTGAGTCACTGCTTTCAGCCTTGACTACCAGGTTCTTTTCCTTCTTTGTCTCTCTCATTTCACTGTCTTTCTTTCTTTTCATCTCGTATGTCTTCAGATTACCAATCAGCTAATCTATGGTTAGAGCTTCTAGATCTTTAGCTTTAGTGATGGCATTTACCTTACTTTCCCAAGAACTAGGTAGAACACTGAGGATTTTTCTTACAAGCTTGTTTCTGAGAATAACATCTCTAAGTCAATGAAGCTCATTTATGATGGATGTGAATCTAGTGTGCATATCCTGTATAGACTCATCATCCTTCAACCTGAAGAGCTCATACGCTGTGGTGAGCATGTAAATCTTGGACTGTTTAACCTGAGTAGTTCCTTTGTGTGTGGTTTGTAATGCTTCCCATATTTATTTGGCAGTATCACAAGCTGAGACTCTGTTGAACTCATCGTGTCCAATACCACATACCAAGATTTTCTTGGCGCGATAGTTCTTTTCTACAGCTTTTCTGTCATTATCACTGTACTCATTTCTGTCTTTCGGCACCATTGTTCTAGTTTCTTCAAGCTTCTTCATAGGAACATGTGGACCATCACGGATGATGTCCCACAATTCTGAATCTTCGGCCATTATAAAATCATGCGTGCGAGTCTTCCACCAGCCGTAGTACTGACTATTGAATCTAGGAGGTCTATAGGTTGATTGTCCTTCCTCAAAGTTGGGTGGAGTAGCCATTGAGATCATTTCTAGGTGTTAACCTTTTAGGAAGAACCTGCTCTGATACAAATTGTTAACTTATATGAGTCCACCAAACTATAGAGCACCTGATCCTTTATCAGTTTCTGCTGAGATACTTATGAAGCAGTAAGTAAAAGAGACACGGAATTTTTACGTTGAAAAATCTCACTCAAGGGGATAAAAACCACGACCTACACTTGTAGGCTTTCAACTTCACTAACTTGTAATCTCGATATTACAAGCCACTTTGTAATGACTCTATTACAAAACTTCAACTTAACTAACTTGTGATACTCTTACCACAAGCCACTTTGTCACTCTTTAGTTATAAAGAATTTAACTTATGACTAACTCTAATCACAACACAAACTTAGAGGGTTTGCAATTTTTTGGGTTCCTAAACCACAGCTTCTAAGAAAGTAGGATAGGATTTACAATGAAGAACCAATAACAAGATTACAACTCAACTAAGGATAAACATACACTCATTGTAAAACTAATCCTTTAGTGGAGTTGTCTTCTTATTCTTAACACACCAGTGACTTCAATGCCTGATCAACACTTTAATGCTTGAGGGAATATCACTGAATGCACAAGTGAATATGTTGTGCCTTACACCAGGTTGTTATACTACAAAAGACATCACAATGGTGATGCCAATTCTTGGTACTCATTTATTCCCAATGAGAAGTGACTGCTGCACTGTCGCGTGTACAGTTGCGGACAGTCACTTTTTGCGGTTGCATTCCAGTAGTATAGTTGACTTGTACTTATATCAGAGAACCCTAAGGGACTAGGTCCCTGTTTTGTTCCTCTTTGTAACAGTTACGAGCAGTCACTTTCTGCAGTTGCGTTCCAGCTATATAGTTGACTTGTACTTCTATCAGAGAACCCTAAGGGACTAGGTTCTTGTTGGGTTCCTCTTTGTAACAGTTGTTCACTCATTTGCTGGAGATCATACTGGAAATTGTTCATTTGAAATGTATACCAAGTGGGTCAGGTTCTCATCTGGTTCTGAACAATAATTTTGTTAGATCATCAAAACATAAGAAGTATAAGGCAAAGACATTAAAACCCCACAATGTGAAGTGAGGTGAAACTTGCAAGAATCTATTGGTAGAAATGATCTAAGAGAAATTTCCCTCGAATATTTCTCAATCTTAATTTAAATAGTAACTCAAAAATCTCTCTCGATTACTTCAAAGAATCACCAAAACAAACTAAGGCATACAGTGCAATAATATTCAATAAGATGTTCCTCTTTCGATTAAACACTATAAAGAATAAAATCACAACTAATATTGAAGTATCTCCAATAAATTCAAGTAATTAAACAGTAGTCAAATCCATAAACAACAACCAAGTCACCATATCATATCAAACCCTAAGGTGAACTCAATAGATATGGAGAAAGCCATCACAAAAAGATTTAAAGAATAAGAAAGCATTAATCCAATGTTACAATCTAAACTCGCGTATTGAATTGGTAGAAGAAAGATGAATTCTTATATCTTTAAGCCTCTAATGCTCTCCAAAATCAGCCAAGGTCAAAAGTCCCTTCAAAAATGTCTTTTTGACATATTTATACCATGTAGGAGTGGGTCTGAACGAAACTACCCTTTTCCAAGTCGAAAAAATACTTTAAGAAAATTGTACAGGCGTGACACGCCTAGCACCGCACCATGCGCTGCGATAATGGGGAAGTTCTGGAAGTTATTTCTGACAGATAGCAGCACAAAAGCACTGTCGCACTGCCCCATGCAGCGTGAGTGTGCACTTTTATTAGAGTAAATTATTTCCGTCCATTTTTTTATATCCAGATTGACTCCCAACCCCCAAACGTGATCCCGACTTAATTTCTTGGGCTTTTACCCAGACTTAAAAGCTCCAACTAGTTCAATTTATTTCCAAATTATCTTAATAGCTCAAAATTATTTCGTGCAAGGCATAAAGCACGTAATAAGCGTAAATTACCATTATTTAAGCTTAACCACAAGTAAAATATATTGATTAGAGTGTACACTATGACTAAAACACAGGTTTCTAGACTACCATCAACACACCGTACTTAAATCATTGCTCTTCCACGAGCAATCAAACTGCACTTCACATAGAGACAACTTTCTTATCAGACAACTTCCCGAACATATCATGCCAAGAATATTTAAACAGACTAAGCATCCTATCATAACATCTTATCCTCAAGACTTGACTCACACGCACCACGTATTTCAAAAACCTGCTCAATTACTCTAACACAGAGGCCAAAGACATTACCTTTCCTTTGCAGATTATGTTCCCTCACACCAAACATAGAGAGGGGTTCCTCGCATAATAAATTTCAAGAACAATTAGGAACTCAAGATATAAAGAATTAACTCACTCTCAGAACGGAAATTCTTATGCCACAGAAGACGTACCATAGGCTTGCCCGTATTGTAATACTCTACTAATTGAGTTCAATTAATCAAAGATCAAGTAGGACTTTATTTTTGTTGTAATGTAGGTTGCGAGACGGGCATGATACAATTGGATATAGTGACTACACATCCCTAAGTACTTTAATACATATACATTAACAATTTAAACCCCACATTTGTGTGAACCAAACTCCAACCTTTACAAATAGTAGCATCAAGCTTCTAATATCTTTAAGCATAAACAAAATAGAACTACCACTAGCAAGGAATCATTTTTTTCTTTTCTAATACATGCACAACTCTTTTTTTCTCCTTTTCTAAGTTATGAGTTTTTTTCAAGCAAACTCCCTTTCTTTAAATTCCTACAAGTGGCTCTCACAAATTTTCAAACAATGCACCTTTCTCCTTTTTCAATAGTTCCACTCAAAAATCCAATCATACCTCCACTAAGATTTTATAAAGCTCAAAAATATTTCAAGTACTCATGAGAGGTAAAAGGTCCAAACAGATAGTCAATTCAATCAAAGAGGTAATGCTTGTAATGTGGTTGCCAAAGAAATAGGATTACAGGCTCAAAGGGGCTAATTAGGATGCACAGCAATTGGGTGAGTAAAAGCATATATCTGGCTCAACAAAGAAACACCTATATCACATCCTAGACTAAATAAGACTACCATTTCACTTTGCAAACACACTAGGAAAGTTCTAGATATCAATTGGCATGCACAGAATATCAACCAAATCCTCACACACATCACTTAGGATCGGATCTATCCCAACTCTCTCATCAAAGCAGTTATGCAACAAATGTATCAAATATTTTAAGGCACTTATATATGAGTTAAGAACCGAGTCTAAGCGCCACAACTAAAGCACTCAGTACTCTTAAGTCACAACAAAGTCAGAAAAAGTCATTTCCATTTACCATTAGAGTACAAGACTTCTCTATTCCTAACAAAAGAAAAATTAATTACAGCCGGTTCAAGTAAAACCCTTGGAAAATAACTACGGATAAAAAAAATAAGGTAAAACTATTACACTACCTAAGAAAAAATAAAAAATATATTTTTATTCTTCTACTTTGATCCCTCAAGAAGACAGTCGAGGAAAGCCATCATCGGAAAAAGTCATTTTTTTTTCAAACCAAAACACAAGAAAACAAACATGCATGTACATATTTACATCCCCTAACCTACACTTTAAATTGTGGCATGTCCCCATGACACACAAATAAAAAAAAATCTCCGATTCATCTGGTCGGGGTCTGAATCGAAGTTGAGATATCCTTTGCAAGCTCGACCTAGTGCACACATCTATACTGAGAGCTTCTTTTCTGCCTCTTTTGGATACAACCCGCACTTATCAAGCTTACTCTCTCTAGTTGGCTCCTTTAGGCCCCCATTCCTCCTTCCATCTTGAAGATCACCCTTTATTCCCTCACTCTGAGCATGAGCTGTCTTTCTTAAATGTCTAGAATTGCTCTGCCAGTATCCAAGAAGGGTCTCCTCAAAATTAGAGAGACCTCTCTATTCTCTTCTATGTTTACCGCGATGAAGTCCATGGGAAACATAAATTTATCCACCCTATCTAGCATATCTTTCTCTATTCCTTCAGCTATGATTGTGGTCTGATCCGCCAGCTGCAAAGACATGGATATCGACGTGATTTCTCCAATCTCTCCCTCCAATTTATTGAAAATAAACAAATGCATAAGATTAATAGAAGCACCCGAATCACACAATAATTTTTCAAATTTAGTACTTCCTAAAGATCAAGGTATAGTAAAAGTCCCCGGATCTCGACACTTTTGAGGGAGCTTATTTTGCAGAATGGCACTACAGTACTTTGTGAGCTTGAAAACCGATGTCTCTTCCACTTTTCGCTTGTTGGACAATATCTCTTTCAAGAACATAGCATAAGTCGTCATATGAGAGACCACCATTATGAATGGTAGATTAACATATACCTACTTGAGCACATCTAGGAAATGCCCATATTGTTTGTCTAGCTTCTCTCTTCTCTGGTTCTGAGGGAAAGGTAAAATGTGCATATAATTACTCTCTCCAATCTCCTCATTTATTTCCTGCCCATCTTTCTTCTTCTTCTAAGCTCTAGTCTTCCGCTTCTTCTTCACACCATCATCTATCATCACCTCACTTTCTTTAGTGTTTCTATTTTTCTGCTCCTCCATAATTTCAACATGTCCTTCAATCAACTCATCCCTTTGGT
The DNA here is from genome assembly GCA_026770625.1 of Nicotiana glauca. Classification (NCBI taxonomy): domain Eukaryota; kingdom Viridiplantae; phylum Streptophyta; class Magnoliopsida; order Solanales; family Solanaceae; genus Nicotiana; species Nicotiana glauca. Next base: position 404,503 of record MU768600.1, read on the forward strand.
TTACCATGGGATCTTTCACTACATGCCCACTCCTCAGAGATACTGCATTTGTTGTCTCTTTTGGATTTTTTTTAATATTAGCAAGGAGAGTTCTTGGAACCCTCTCAGATAATAGATTTACAAGTTATCCTACATGTCTCTATAAGTTCTAGATGGCTGTGCCATGAGGTTCAAGTCTTTCATCTGTCTTAATGATAAATGCATTCATTAGATCTTCCATGCTAGACTGATTAGAATGTTTAGGCTGGTACTGCTACCTCTACTGATTTAGAAAACCTGGAGCTTCTTGTCCCTGGGGTCTAGAGTTATTCAGTTTCCATGCATTCGCATGACCATTAGGCGAACTCCAAGAAAAGCCTGGGTGCCTCTGCCTCATGGAGTTAAAATTATTGGCGCTTTGGTGGTTGCCTCTATCAAATCTCCCCACAAAATTTACCACTTCATCTGTAGTTGAGGCCTGACATTCATGCGTTGGATGACCCATTCCACAAAAATTGTAAACTGAGGATGATTGGCTCTAAACCTTGGCTGAGGTTAACTTTGTCTAGTTGGGCTTGCACTGTTGTGTTTGAAGCCAATTGATGTCCCCAACCTTTTTCCTTCTCTTGTTATCCTCTGTAGGACATTGATTTGCATCTTCAGATTATTCATTCAGAATTGCAACAATCTTCTCATGAGTTTTCTTCACAAGAGGACCTCCTCTGCGTTGTTTAGTGTCCTCCTTCCAGAGGGTGTCATCCCATCACAGAAATCTTGGAGTTGCATCCTTAAGTCTCCTACATAATGCTGACATCTTCTCAAAATATCCTTAAACATTTCCCATGCTTCAAATAACATTTCTCTATCTTTCTTCTCGAAGTTTTGGATCTCTCTTCAAATTTTTCCTATTTTAGCAGCTGAAAATAGTTTTGAAGGAACTTCTTTGTCATGTCTTCCTAAGTTTGAATTGGCCCATTCTGCAAACTCCGCAACTAGGCTTAGCACCTTTCCTCAGTGAAAAGGGAAATGTTCTTAAGTAGATAGCATATTTCAATACCTCGTTGCGCTGGAAGGTATTCATAATCTTATCAATATCCATCAAATGATTATTTGGATCTTTGTTAGGTTTTCCTCGAAAGACACAATTGTTCTGAGTGGTCTGAAGTAGCCCTTGCTTGATCTCAAAATTATTGGTTGCGACTGGAGGAGGCCGTACACTAGATACTCTTTGGTGTAGACTGGCCTGGCGTAGTCTCATAGTGATCGTCCAGGCTTGAGCATATTATTTTCGAATTAGTCTTCAACCATAGGTTGGTTCAGGTTGAATATTCATCCTCCATTCCTGTCAATCGTTTCATTTGCTTTAAGATCTTCTTCAGTAGCTTCCCGTGCACCTCCTTCCTATTGGCTTGCTTCCCGTGCAGCTAAATCAACTATCTTCTCACAGTTCTTAGCCATGTTCTCTTGGGTCGAAGATTTTCCCAAGAATTCCCCGGTGGGTTCTTTCTCTTTTCTCAATGGTCGCATGTGTTTTATAACTCCATTGTGTAGGGTATTACTTCTTTTGAAGAAGCCCGAGTCATACACCAACGAACTTAACCTGTTGCCAACACATGAAATAGAAAACCTTGAAGAATAAAATAAAATTGATTCCTGAATTAGCACCATAAATTATTTCAATACTATTGATTTCCAATCCCTGGAAATGACACCAAAATTTGACGAGCGCAAAACAAAATATGAAATTGATGCTCGCTAGTCAAAGATAATATAGTATAATTATCGTCTCCATAGGGATTGAAATTAAATAATGTTCAAGTAATTTCTAGTTGAATGCTATTCTGGATGATTAACACTTTGATTAGTATGATTATGAACTAAAGTTAACTATTAAAATTAAAGCAATAAACAATTGTTCACAGAGAACTAGAGAGTAAAGCAATGGGTTATTATCAAGATGGAAATAAGGATTTTGACATGATTGGTGCAAGATTGTTATCCTAGATATGACGCTGTTATATTTCACTATGGAGGTTTTATTAATTATAAAAAATTTAATAGGTGATTAGCTTATACTTCCGATTAAAATTGCTCTCTCAATTACATCTAAATCTTTCAAATAAACTAATGCGAAGTAGGGTAAAACTTTCAAGAATCTATTGGTTGGAATGATCTAAGAGAAATTTCTCGCGAATATTTATCAATCTTAATATAAATAGAAACTCAAAAAGCTCTCTTGATTACTTCAAAGAATCACCAAAATAAACTACGGCGTACACTGCAATAATATTCAATAAGATGTTTCTTTTTCGATTAAACAAAATAAAGAATAAAATCACAACTAATATTGAAGCTCCTCCAATAAATTCAAGCACTTAAATAATAGTCAAATTCATAAACAACAACTAACTCACTAAATCATGTAAAATCCTAAGGTAAACTACTTCATTGATATGGGGAAAATCATCTCAAAAAGAATTAAAGAATAAGAAAGCAGTGGTCCAATGTTACAATCCAAACTCACGTATTGAATTGGTAGAAGGAGATAAATTCTTGTGTCTTTAAGCTTCAAATGCTCTCCAAAAGCTCCCAAGGTTAAAATTCCCTTCAAAAACATCTTTTTCGTATATTTATAC
>MU768601.1:8236-31328 GCA_026770625.1 Nicotiana glauca
CGCAAGGCCCAGTGGCCTGATTCCATGGTTTGAGCTTCAATTCATTCAACACAGGCCCATTTTCAATAGTTAGTCATCTCGCGTTTGGGCCTGGACCAAGGTATTTGACAGATTGGCCTGACTTGTGAAGGCCTGGGCCTGCTTAAGACCTACTGTTAAGAGGCTTACACTGCATACATATTGGGCTTTTTGAAGCCCCAAGTCTGAAAATACACTTGGACTTGTTTGTGTTATACAATAGACTGAAATATTCATATAATAAATTAGTTAGGACTTTTTCTTTGTTTTAGAGACAATCCTTTAATAGAGAATAGTAGTAATTTTAGATTGGCCTTTTAATAAATAATGAGACGAGCCTCGCCAAATCAAATACATAATTGCGGGGCCATTAATAAATGCTTAGATAAAAATACTTAGAAATTCGGAATGGGCCATTTAGCAAATTTTACGGCCTTCCTCAAAGATAATAAACATGTAGTCACTTTAGGGGCGTATGTTAATAATATTACTTTCCCAAATACGGGTACACATTTATATGACCCAAATCCAAATCTCAACGAAGTCGAAATGTGTTAAAAGCCACGGGCGTACTGGTACGGCATGGTTCGAGATATATTTTTACGACGTTGTAATTCTTGTAAAATAAATAATAAATATAATAAATGCGGGTTATTAATAAAAGGCACATAAAAATAGAACATGTATTGAAATCAGATAAAATCAAATACAACAGTTGAGCGACCGTGCTAGAACCACGGAATCCGGGAATGCTTAACACCTTCACCAAGGTTAACAGAGTCATATTTTTCCTCGGTTCGGGATTCAACTGGTGACTTGGGACACCATTAATCTCCCAAGTGGCGACTCTGAATAAATAATAATAAATCCCGTTCTGATTGTCCTTTAATTGGAAAAACTCCTTTAAGCCCTTCACGGGGTGTATTAAAACGTAAAAAAGGAGGTGTGACAGCGGCTTCCCGTGCTCATTAGCCCAAGAAGAGAACCAACTCCTCGGTGCTGGATTATTACTCACTTCTGCAGCTCAGGTATGAGTCTGAAGAAGATGATATTTTTGTTGCTCATGGATTGACCCTTGCAGGGGAGCAGGCAGCAGCCGAGGGGAAGATCCATGAGGCAGACTTGCCTCTGACTCAAGAGACCGAGTTGGAGATGAGGGTTGAGGCCTCCCGAGAAGTCGGTTCTGCTCCGAAGGAGGCGGTCGGTGTAATAGACATCATGGGGGCGCGCTCCTACACCGAGTTCATGCTTGAGGAGGCCCAAGAAGGGAAAGAGAATTCAAGTGAAGGGGTTCTTGGCGCGGATGACCCTCTTCACTACTTCTTCGATGGCATGGACTCGTCCACTTTGGAAGACTTTTTAGAGCTGGGAAACCTGGAGGTATCAAAGAAGGACATGTCTTTGGAAGCTGGTAGGCCGAGTTTGAGCCTAAAATTTGTGAAGCAGTTTAATACTCCGAGTGTTGATCCTGGCCGTAAGAGAATGGTCATTCTTACTCTCCCGGAGGGTTCTCGAGTTTTTTCTGCTCCCGTGGGCATAGCCAGCTACCTCCGATGCCTAGTGACTGAGGAGGAAAGGCAAAGATAAATGAGGTGGTCATGCCATGCCTTTTCAATGAGGTGCAGCAGGCGCTGAACCGGGTAAGGCATCAATACTCCCTCTTGAATTCTATTTAGGTTTCGATATCCCTTATAATTTTCGTTGTTTTGCAGGCCTCGACACTTCACCATGAGAGATTTCACTGGTACCGGTTCAAAATCAGCCAACTCAAGTTCGAGCTTAAAGAGAAAGCCCGAAAAAAGGACATGTCAAAACTCCTCAGTAAGCAACAGGACAGAGCCCTCAAGGACCTTTATGCCAAGCTGGACAGGACCCAAAATGAAGCTTCGGCCTGGAGGAGGGAACATTGTGACTTGGTTGAAAAGATAAAGGTCTTTGAATCTAAAAACAAGGAGCTAGTCGTGGTGACTAACAACACAACCTCCCAGGTTTTAACAGAAGATCGACCTAATCGACCAACTCCGAGCCGAGATGAACAAGGTCCAAGCCATGGCCGACAGGTGAAAAAGTAAAATGGACTTGCTGGCTTTGTAGAAGGAAACACCAAGGCAATTTAGCATCAGTAGAGAACTCCGAGTGGTGAAGGAGAATGCTAAAAAGTGGTCTCAACTGAATGACGATCTCCGAGAATAGCTGAGCTCGGCTATCACAGAGTAGGAAACCCTCGGTAGAGAATTCGAGGCACTGGAGTCCAAGTTAAATACAACCTCTGCTGATGCCGACTAAATAGTGGCCCAATACGAAGTCGATGGGGAGGCAGCCTGTCACGACCCCAAATACCCCGGTCATGATGGCACCTATCAATGTACTAGGCATGCCAACCAAACATTTAACATAATGAAATCTTTTATAAAAAACTCATTTTTCTAGTACCGAATAAATCCCAAATTCATCATATGAAATAGATGAATAAAATAGAAAATGCGGAAAACCAGTACAAAATACCAACACAACCCAACGAATCTGGTATCACTAGTCAAGAGTCTCTAAATACAACTCAAAACTGACTGAATAATACATCATAAGTCTGAAATAATAGAATACTAAGATAGGAAGGAGGAAAGCAGGGCTGCAAACACCGTGCAGCTACCTTGCGATCTCCAAATGATGCTTTGAGAGTAGGGGAAGCTCTCACTCTGATGTTCGGGCACCTGGATCTGCACACAAGGTGTAGGGAGTAACGTGAGTACGCCAACTCATTAAGTAACTAAAGTACACAAAGTCTAAGTGTAGTGACGAGCATTTAAGATCACATATCATGAAATCTCAACAGAAACATCAAATCAAAAATCTGCAGTTCAATAGTCAATTTACTGGTAAAATCTCCAGTTTAAATCAGTCTTTGAAATCATTTATTCTACATGTTCAATAGAGTCTTAGTATAAAAGAAGAGTGAAAAGAGTAAATATCATAAACAGGACCTTCGGCAAGATATCACTCACATGAATAGCCCCTCCGGCAAGCCTCTCAGTCACTCGTGACTCAGCTCTCGTGACACAGTATTCACTCTCAGCACTCCAGCTCAATAATTAGCTCATAGTAATAATAATAATAATAATAATAATAATAATAATAATAATAATAATAATAATAATAATAATAACCGCTTCGGTGTGCAGCCCACTCCAATATATGTATAATAATCGATATCGCGTGCAGCTTGATCTAATATTTATAGTCAACTACGCTCACTGGGGTTGTAAAGACTTCGGAGGGGCTCCTTCAGCCCAAGCGCCATATTATTGCGGCGCGCAGTCCGATCCAATATATCGTTGCGGCGTGTAGCTCGATCCATATATATATATATATATATATATATATATATATATATATATATATATATATATATATATGTGTGTGTGTGTGTGTGATATAGTTCTCACTATCCGGTCCTCGTCCTCTCTCTCAATTATTAACCTCACAATTACTCGGGCATTTGAGTGAGAATCAGTGAACTCAGCCCAAACACTTTTTAAAATTTAAAAGTAGAGTAATGAAACCGAATTTAACAAATAACAGGTAAACATGACTGAGGTTATGCTTTCAACTCAAACAGTGTCAGAAAAATCAATAAAGCACCCCTAAGGGTCTAAACAGTTCAGCACAAAGGCCCCAACATGGCATTCAGCCCAAGTTAACAAAACAATTTCTAGAACACAAGAATATCATATACAATATATCAAAATACGCAGCTATATAGTTGCCACGAGTCGAACCAAGTCAAAATCCCTACAGGTGCACGCCCAGTTGCCCATAACCTAGCATGTGTATCACCTTATTTATCAAAACAGTATAAAATACCGGGGTTTCATACCCTCAGTCCAAATATACAATCGTTACTTACCTCAAAACAGATGAAATACTGCTCCGTGACACCCTTTCCTCTCAACTCGGCCTCAACTCGCGTCGAATCTATCCAAAAATAGAATTATAACATCAATATACGCTAAGGGAAAGAAGCCCATGCGAAAATAATAAATTTACATCACGATTATCGAAATTGACCAAACCCGACCTCCGGGCCAATGTTTCGTAATCCAATAAAAATTATATCAATAAAATCCTTATCCTTCCACGAGTCTATAAATAGAAAACATACCAAAATCCGACCACGAATGACCCTTCAAATCCCTAGATTAAATTCTCCAATTTCCAAGCCCTAAACCCCCAATTTTCATTACTAATTTCCATAGATTTCAAGCTTAATCAGTCAAAAACTATAATAGAAACAAGTTTAGGGTCCAAAAACCTTACCTCCATGAATCCCCTTGAAATCCCTCAAGCTTAAACCTGAATGAAAATGGTGAAGGATAACCCAAAAATCACGAAGGAGGATTTTTATACTTTTTGGCCCATGGTTTTCGCACTTGCTACCCATTTTATGCACCTGTGGAACCGCTTCTACGGCCAAATAACTGCTTCTACGGTTTCCACTTAAACCCACAAAATCGCACCCTGCGCATAAACTACCGCACCTGCGATCTCGCAGGTGCGACCCAACTTCTGCACCTGCGCCTTCAGCTCTTCTCACCCAATTCTGCATTTGCTATCCCTAATCCGCAGGTCCGGTTATGACAGAATTCAGCAGCTTCAGCTGCAAATTTCCACCAAACTCCCCGTCAACAATCCAAAATTACCCTGAGGTCCCCGGGACCTCAACCAAAAGAACGAACAAGTCATATATCACTATCCAAACTTATACCAATCTTCGACCACCTAAAAAAAACATCGAATCAACAAAATACCATTGTATTCGAGCCTAAGGTTCTAAAAACTTCCGAATTTCGCTTTTGATCAAAAAGTCTATCAAAACTTGTCCGAATGACCTGAAATTTTGTACACACATCACAAATGATAGAACGGACCTACTGCAACCACCAGAACTCCATTCTGACCCCAATATCAAATTTTCCACTAACAACAGAAAAATGCCAAAATCCATTTTCGCAAATTCAAGCCTAAATCTACTTCAGACCTCTAAAATACATTCCGATCATGCTCCTAAGTCCCAAATTACCTCCCGAAGCTATTCAAATTATAAAAATTAAATTCTAATATCGTTTGCTCACAAGTCAACTTCCGGTTGACTTTTCCAACTAAAAGACAAACTTAAGAGGCTAAGTGTCTCAAACCTTTCCAAAACCATTCCAAATTCGAACTGACTAGCCTGATATCATATAACATAGATAAACAAAGAATAAAGAAGCAGAAATGGGAAAAACAGAGCGGTAACTCATGAAACAATCCACTGTATCATTACATAGCCGATGTAAAGGCAGTCAAAGCCTGCCCGAAGGCAAAGACCAAATATATAAAATGGCTATCTCAAAGAGGGACCTTCAAGGAGATCCATGCTCGAGGTTTTGACCTGTCGACTGATATCGAGGAAGCCAAATAATTCGAGGTCGAGGCGAAGAAGCTTTACGATCCTGAAGGTACGTAAGGCTTTGAGGTTCCGAGGTCTCGGAGGATTCCAAAGGCTCTGACGGCTCTGGCAACGATTTGGGCCCTAGTGAAGATTAAGAGTAGATGCCGTAGTACTATTTTAGTTTTTGTCTTATGAACATTTTTTTTATTTTGAGGCCGTTTTTGGGGCCTTTGTAAGTATATTCCGAAATATATATATATATATATATATATATATATATATATATACCTTTCTGGGAATTTCGAGTCATTACTTTTTCAGCATCTTTTCATAATTTATGATCTTGCAATGTTTCTAATGCCTAGCATATTATCAAATATAGTTATAGGTCGTTCGATTTTTAAAGGTCTGGATGGAGCCCGACTTCGATACAACTTTGATGGTTTAAGGCTTTGAAAACTCGTTGTGACAAGATGCTTAAGTGATTTTAGACGATCTTTTTGCCAGGGTACCTGTTAGCAGGTTTTGATTTTTTTATTAAAGTGATTACGAGTTTTGGACATCTCCGAGCCGTCTTTAGGGCGGCCCAAGCCTTTTGTACTTAGACACCACCTAATAAGTTTGGTTCCTCCGGATTTAGTAGCCTGAGTTTTCTAGATTTTTTTCGGACAAAATTCCCGAGTGAGGGTATCCCTTGGGCTCGGTAGTCCTCGAATAAGGTATCTCATGGGCTCTTAGGATCCAAAATTTAAGATGCAAGAAAATGTGTAATAGAAAGGCGGGCTTTATTTTATTTATGTGTGTAAAGTACATGATCGAAAACACGTAAAAGCTTGTGTCATAGCTAAAGTAGACTATGTGGGCATGATTCACAAGACCGTTTGACCCTTGTAGTCCCATCGAGCCTTAGTTTATAACATATAAGATTTTCTCTTTTTCTTGCTAAATTTTCCCATGCCAAAAATCTTAGTCCGGGGGGGATGGTCCCCAATATTCGAGGTCGAGCTTGAGAGGGCTGAGATACTGTTGATGTGGAATGAACGCCCATTGACTCTGGTTTGAGACCGGCCTCCGAATCTAAGTTAGAACGTTTTACTATTGCTTTGTTAAAAACCTTGCCAAAAAACCCATTTTGGGATAAAACCGATTCAAGGGAAAAAGAGTACAACGCGTGCTTTCAGACCTTCTAACCACATCTATTCTTGAGCATTTTCTGCAAGTGTTAGTTCGATTCATAAAATGATTAAAGAGTAGTTGAAGTCGTACCTTATCACTAATACCATTTTAAGTGCGTCACATTCCAATTTTTTGGTAGTTACACACTGTTTCCAGCTTTGATATTGTTTGAGCCTTTGCTGGTACTTCGATGACTCGATGCGGTCCTTCTTAGTTCGATCCCAGCTTTTCCTCGTTTGGGTTTCGGGCTTGAAATGTTACTTTCCTAAACACCAAGTCTTCGATATTGAAGTGTTAGAGGTTGGCTCTTCGGTTGTAGTATCTTTCTATCCGTTATTTCTAGGTGTCCAATCGGACTAAAGATGTCTCACACCTTTTATTCAATAGTTCTAGTCTTATGACCATGGCCTTGCCATTTGACTCTTCGGTTGCATATTGGAATATGAGGCTTAGCTCTCCCACCTCAACTGGTATCAAGCCTTTAGCCTTGTATACTGATGAAAATAGGGTGGCCCCGATATTGGACTTCGAGGTTGTATGATATGCCCATAGGATTTCGGGCAAGATTCCTTTCCATTTCCCTTTGGCATCGGGCAACCTCTTTTTTAAGCTTTGAAGTATGGTCTTGTTTGTTGATTCCGCCTATCCATTGCCACTAGCGTGGTAAGGTGTTGATAGTATCATTTTAATCTTATGATCTTCGAAATTTTTTTTACCTTAATGCTGATGAATTGCTTCCCATTATCACTCGTGACTTCGGCCGGTATCCCAAATCGATATATTATGTGGTCCCAGATGAAATCAATGACTTCTTTTTCCTAGACCTTTTCGAATGCTTAGGCCTCGACCCATTTGGAAAAATAGTCAGTTATGAATAGTATGAATTGAGCTTTACCGTGTGCCCATGATAGGGAGCCAACAATGTCCACCCCCAATTTCATAAATGGCCATGGGGACAGGACCTAGAGTGTAGCTCTCCCAGTTGATGGATAATTGATGCGTGTTTCTGGCAGCCGTCACATTTTTATATGAAGTCTTTTGCATCCTTCTCCATTTTTGTCCAATAATAGCCTTGATTAATTTCCGAACCAAAGATTCTACCGCCAAATGGGTTTCGTAAGTGCCCTTAGGAACTTCCCTCAAGTCGTACTCGGTATCTCCCGGCACCAAATATCTGGCTAACAGTCCGTCAAATATTTTTCTGAATAATTCCCCTTTGACCAAGCTAAAACTGGCAGCCTTGGTATGCAGGGTTCTTGATTCTTGGCAATTTCCCAGTTTTCAAGTAGTCTATGTACTTGTTCCTCCAATCCGAGGTTAAACAACATGGCCTTGTTCTACTACATACTTCATGAGTTGTACGACTGTTCCCGAACTGAAGTCATCGTTATCAACGATAACCCCAAGTTAGCCAGATCATCGGCCTCGCTATTTTGATCTCGGAGCACTTGTTGTAGGGTCCACTCCTTGAATTGATGCAACTTTACCTGTAACTTGTCTAAATACCTTCGCATTCGTTCCTCTTTTACCTGAAACGTCCTATTGACTTGATTTACCGCAAGGAGGGAATCACACTTAGCTTCAACAACCTCGGCCTCAAGGCTTCCAATTCGATACCTACAATCATGGACTCATAGTTGGCCTTATTGTTCATCAATTTCACGGTTCTAATAATCGGCCTAACTACATTTCCCGTAGGGGGCTTCAGTACGATACCGATCTCGGACCCTTTTGCATTCGAGGCACCGTCTGTAACAAGGGTCCAAATTCTCGATGAATTTCCTGAGGCTAACAATAATTCTCTTTCGACTTCAGGTACTAGGGCCAATGTAAAGTCCGCCATGAATTAGGCCAAAATTTAAGATTTTATAGCAATTCGGGGTCGATACTCGATATCGTGGTCGCTAATTTCGATGGCCCATTTGGCCAATCGACTCGATAGCTCAGGCTTGTGCATGATTCTCCTCGATGGGTAAGAGGTTACAACACATATGAGGTGACATTGAATGTACGGTTTCAACTTTCTGGAGGCACTTAGCAAAGCGAGCGCCAATTTTTGTAGGTGAGGTTACCTTGTTCTGGCCTAGAATAGAGTCCTATTGACATAGTAAATAGGGAATTGCATACCTTCCTGTTCTTGTACTAAGACTCCACTTAGTGCCACATCTGAAACCGCTAAGTAAAGGTACAGTCGTTCGTCCGCCTTCAGAGTGTGGAGAATGGGGGACTCGAGAGGTATCGCTTGAGTTCTTCCAAAACTTGTTGTCATTCCAGGGTCCAGGAAAAGTCATTTTTCTTCTTTAATAGTAATAAGAATCGATGGCTTTTATCCGAGGACCTCGATATAAATTGGCCCAAGGCAGCTATACGCCCGGTTAGCCTCTGAACGGCCTTGATGTTGTCCACCGCGGTGATTTCTTCTATGGTTTTGATTTTGTCGGGATTGATCTTGATCCCTAGGTCAGATACCATGAACCCGAGGAATTTTCCAGATGAATGTGTATTTTTCCGGGTTCATCTTCATATTGTATTTCTTCAATACGTTGAAGGTTTCCTGCAAATGTTTCAAATGGTTCTCTGCTCGCAGGAACTTGACCAACATGTCTCCAATATAAACTTCCGTTGATTTTCCTATCTGTTCTTCGAACATCTAGTTTATTACATATTGATAAGTGGCAACGATGTTCTTTAATCCAAATGGCATTACGTTGTAATAATAGGTGTCGAATTTATCGATAAAAGAAGTCTTTTCTTGATCGCCCGGGTCCATCAGAAGTTAGTTGTACCAGGAATAGGCTTCGAGAAAACTAAGTATCTCGTGCCCGGCCGTCGCGTCGATGATCCGATCGATGTTAGGCAATTGAAAAGTATCCTTAGTGCATGCCTTGTTCAGATCTTTATAATATACACACATTCTTAGCTTATTTCCTTTCTTAGGTACGGCCGCTATATTGGCTAACTAGTCTGGGTACTTAAATTCCAGCATGGATCCTATCTTAAGGAGTTTAGATAACTCTTCCTTGATAAAGGCGTGCTTGACTTAGAACTGCAGTCTCTTTTTCTATTTAACCGGATAGAAATTCAGGTCCAAACTCAAATTATAAGTGGTTACCTCCGGTGGGATCCCTGATATGTCTAGATGGAACCAAGCGAAACAATCTATGTTAGCCAGAAGAAATTCAATAAGCTTTTTCCTGAGCTCGCTAGTTAACCTCGTGCCTAGGTATACCTTCCGGTCGGATAAATTTTTTATCAATATGACTTGCTCCAGCTCCTCGACCATTGATTTGGTGGCATCAGAATTATCGGGAGCAATGAACGACCTAGGAACTCCACAGTCATGCTCCTCGCTTACTCCTCGATCTTCTGGTTTGGTCGGGGCCAGTATCAGTGATTGCTATTTAATTTCTTCCTTCCTGGTTTGCTCTGTGTTCTTTGATGCCGAGATCACGGGCACTAGGATCACCTCGTCGACCGCAAACATTTCTTTTGTGGTTAGTTTCTCTCCGCAGACCGTATTAATTCTTCCCGGCATAGGGATTTTAATGACTAGTGCAGGGTTGAAGGTAATGCCCTCATTTTGTGAACCCATGGTCTTCCGAATAAGGCGTTATATCTCATGTCCCTTTCGATGACATAGAATTTTGTATCTTGAATTGTCCTGGCGGTATTCACTAGCAAGGTTATTTCTCCCGTAATGGTTTCGTATGCCATATTAAACCCGTTTAACATTCGGACCGCCAATAATATTTGATCTTGAAACCCCAACTGCTTGAAAACCCTCGACCTGATGATGTTTTCCAAGCTGCCTAGATCAATCAACACACGTTTAACCCGAGATTTCTTGATAAGTACGGATATCACCAGTGCATAATTATGAGGTTGTACGATGCCTTCAGCATCCTCATCTCTGAACGAAATGGTTCTCTCCGGTATGTAATCTCGGGTTCGCTTTTCTATCGTGGTGGATACTTTAGTGCGCTTTATCATCGGTCCCTGGGAGATATCGACCCCTCCAATGATCATGTTGATGACATGCTGAGGTTCTTCTTATTCGGTCTGATTGTTAGAGTCCTAGTTCCTGAAGTGGTTTTTGGCTCGATCACTCAATAATTCTCGAAAATGCCCGTTATTGAACAGTCGGGCTACCTCTTCTCTCAAATATCGGCAGTCCTCGATCCTATGGCCATGAGTGGCATGATATTTACACATCAGGTTAAGATCCCTCTGGGTAGGGTCCGACTGCAATGGTCGGGGCCACTTGGTTTCCTTGATGCGCCCAATGGCCTATACGATTCTGGTTGCATCGATGTTGAAGTTGTAATCTGATAATCTTGGCGCTTCCATTCCCCCGAACAACCGTCCTAACTTACCAATCTCTAGACGTTAATCATAGACTTACCAAAACTAGCCAAACACATATAAAATTAAAAACCCAAATAAATAATAAAGTTATTTCTTTCCAAGAATCATACACAAAAGTTCTCCTTCCATATTTTTAAGCGCGATTAGTAATATTAGAAGAAAGACGGAAAGGTATTTCATGGATGGGGTATCAAACAAGGCGCTGAAATATATATATATATATATAAGATTCCAAAAATCAATGCAAAAAAAAGGACTTTTTTCAATAGGTATGGTTGAAATTCATTGAATACAAGATTCCAAAAATCTATGCAAAAAAAAGGACTTTTTTTTAATGGGTATGGTTGAAATTCATTGAAAATGCAAGAAAAAGGACTTTTTTTTAATGGGTATGATTGAAATTCATTGAAAACATGAGTCAAAGTACAAAATTTGAGAAGGATTGGAGGTGATTAGGATTGATTTGATATCAAAATTCGTAGTTAAAATCGATTTTAAAAAAACTCTTATGCAATGCATGTATCGCGGATGTATCTCATACACAGATGTACATGTGATACACATTTGGTACAAATATGATACATAAATGATACACAATATATACATATTTTTTTTTATGTTCATCTTCTACTTCGAATAATCAATTCAAACCACTTTAAAACTCTACTAAATCATCTCAAAACTGAGATCCATGCTCCTTAAGATTTACGCAATCTATTCTGATAACACCCACTCAAAAGAAAGCAAAAATTTGATCTTTTTTGGCTACAAATAGCTATTGGCTTATAAATATTAATAATATTTGGCTAATATTAATAATATTTTATAAATTGATCAGCTTTTGTAATAAGCTACTTATAAATGGACATAGTTGGTAGTTCCCTTTAAAAATTTTCAAAGCAAGCAGGTTTGGATCCAAGCCCATCAGCTTAGGAACCGAATTGAGTCGAAAAAATGACATTGCATACCCACTCTAAAAATAATAACCGAAAAAGTATATAAAATTTATATTTTTTTTGTATATCTGTATGTTATATAAAAAAAATTATGCAACTTTGATACACTTTTTCGGCTAATAGATATAAATAATTTCTGGCACAGGCTAAATGTGATAATACCCCGTAAAAATAATAGCCGAAAAGATATATAAAATTTTTGTATATATACATTCTGTATGTTATAAACAAAAATTATACAAATTTTATATACTTTTTCGACTACCAGATATAAATAGTTCCTATCGCGAGCTAAGAGTAATAATACCCATATTTTTATGGCGGCAATACAATGTCATTTTTTCCGTTTTATTATAATATTCCATGTTGAATATGAAACTCCGTGACAATGACTACTTTTTTTAATCATAGGGCTAAATATTGGCTAGCTCGCACTATTACCAACTCACCAGTCACCATTAAAACAGAGATTACCAGTAAAGCTAGGATTAATTAAAAAAAAAAAAAAAAAAACAAATGTTCAGTCTCAGAAACCAAGAACTCTTGCTTCCAAACACTTCTTTTATAAACTGAAATTCTTATTACAGATATACTATCCAGGTTCCTACATCGCCCTCTACACTGGCTTTTATATGAACCAACAATATAAAAGGAAGAAAACAAACTGCATTAAGCTCATCACAGTCCACTATTGTATAAAACCAATCCAATAACCAAAAAGGCAAAAACTGTACGAAATGTCTATTTCTATTATAAGCAGCTCAACAATCCTATTATGTTACCTTCAACATGTTCAAAAAATGTTTTGAATTGTCCACCACATTACCACTACCTATACGCACCCCAGAAAACAAAACAAAAAATATAGAAAAGGAAGCATAAATCTGTTTTCTGAAACAAGTTAAAATTTTTTAAGACTTCTTTGCCCCGTTGCTCGACATACCCATGACATTACACTATGGACCCTTCCAAACACCAAAAACAATGGAGAGCAAAATGTAAAGTGAAAATGAAAGAGTTGCAGATTTATAAGAAGCTACAAGCCTTATACACAATTATTGTCATTTGTCATCGACGAGTTCCCCACCGAAGCAAAGTAGCACATGATTTTACATGAGAGATTGATGGGATTTGGGTACGTAACAAATCCCCAGCTTCAACTTCTGTTTGTAAATTAGCCTGAAAGTTGCCCATTAAGGTCAGTCACAATATTCACAAGTGCAATATTGCTGTAATTTTAGGCATGGCTGACAATAAAGATGGTCGGATGGATGACTCACCACTTCGATGATGCCTTCCGATGTACATCATGGTTTTATTAACCAGTGGCAGCTCAGCTGGATCCTTCCTCAATCCTAGCACTTTCATGCTGTACAGTTTCCGTTCAAACAAGAGAGCTCAAGTTACTAAACCACAAAAGCTAATTTGCAAGTGAAAAACATCATGCTATAATATCCAAATATAACTAGCCAATAATCCTATTACCAGCAGATGGATGAAAAAATAAAGTTACTCCATACAGGAAGAAATGGTGAATGGCTCTAGTGAATGGTACGGCAAGCTGCTTTAAGCAAGTTGGACAGATGACAACAGATGGCAACGAAAAGAAGATTTAAGATGTTATGCTTTAGGCAATACTATTGGATAAACATGTTCTTACTGGCAATAGATGCATTTAGTAAACCCTCAACACTTTGAAATTTGAACTTGTGGTATGTCATTTAACTCACTTACGGCAAATGGTCTCAATAAAATCATACTTTTTACTATTCAACTTCAAGATCGTGTATAAAATGTTAGCTAATGCTTTGTTTTTTTTTTTTCTGTTTTACACTTTTGAAGTAACGTGTTTCCTGATTTATCATATTGATTTTTCAGCAGATAACTTTTTCATTTTGAAGAGAACTTTCCAACAACTACTTTTAAGTAACCCATGAACTATTTAAATGTCACGATCGCCATAGATATGTCTTAAACAACTAAGTAAAATTTAAAGCTACTGTTTTTTTTTCTTTTGGGGACAAGATTTTGCTTTGATTATTATTTCACATTTCCTTCGTACTTTTAACAATAAGAAGTTGTAATTACTTTTTATTTAGTTTATACATAAAGAAATTTTATTCCAGAAATAACCAACGTCCAAGTTCACACCGCCACTTAGTGCCTTGATTCTCGTACATGAACTCTGCCACTCCTGAGACAAAATATGTTTTTTCTTACAATTGACCCAATAGCGTGGCAGATATTGCTTACCCTTCCATTAATTTAAGTTCAGAGTTCTGTTTAATTTTTGCTATAAGTATTAATTAATCCGAGTTTACAAGATCATCCGAGTTCTTCTGGGCATTCAAATGGAGCTTCTTCTAAACTCTTTTTGTGCAAAGTGCAAGGACCACCTTGGGCGTACATTTGCTGCACGACTTGAACCCTGATCAAAAGAAATACAAGGCACATATGCTCACAGTTTACTAGAACTTATTGGACTGAGAAAAGGAACCTAAGTTGCGGAGTTTCAATGCAGCAATAATTTGTATAGCTGAAAGCTGAGAGAAAAACGAGATTAAGTTTTACTATATACATTTTTCTTAACCAGCGACAATAAGAGGATTTTAGTTAATTATCCTAAATTACAGGAATCTTGGTTTCGTGGGAGAAATAGAAAAGCAAGGAGCAGCCAATGATAATGTTTGCTTGTCGTAGTCCTTTGACATCCTAGATATGTGTCATGACCTGCCACATCATCATGCCACGTAAGTGCCACTTGGCATATATTTTTGCCATATGGGATGGTTACATAAGTTAGGAAAAAGATCTTGGTGGAATATTCTAGAACTATGGAGAATTTCCCTGGAAATGTTCTAGATATTTATGCATTTGTAGGAAGGTTCTAGAGAAATATAGAGGTTTCCTTAGGAAGACTCTAGAACCTTATAGAATTGTTAGGAAAGTCCTTAGAAGAATCTAGTTGTGTAGAATATTCTAGAGAAGTGACTTAGTTGTAAATATGAAAAGACTTGAAGAACAATTATTATTTATATACTAGCCCATAGGTGATTAGTATAAATAGGGGGCATTCATTTGTAATTCATCAATCAAGCAAAACAATTCAAGTTCTCTCTAATACAAAGCTTCTTTTAACAATTCTCTTGTGTTCTTTCTTCTATTCTCTTAGCGATCTTGAGTGTTGCAAGGCTGCCTTGGCATAGCAAGAACGTGAGCAAGTTGCGCAAGATCGTGAGCGAGTTGTCAAGTGCTGCACGTGTACTTAGTTAATAACTAAGGACGTGACAACGTGGTATCAGAGCAAAGGTTGAAACTAAGGGAATAGCGAACATCGAAGAAGTTAACGCTGCCAACACCCAAGCCAACACCATCCGGGATGCTGCTGGCAAGAGCGGCCGTAACAAAAAGAGGAATACAACCAACAAGAGCCAGGAGGTGCCACCCAAGGTTTTGCCAAACGAGAGGCTTACATCCCAGGAACCATCTGCCACTGAGGCGAGCGAGGATGAAGTGGAGGTCCTGCCGGAGGACGTCTCGCTCGGTAAAGAGTGGGTGATGAAGGTGAATGTAGGGATGGACGCCGTAGAGATCTTTGGCCAACGCTTGGGGAAGGTGGAAGGCACCCTTAGAGTTCTTGAGGGACACACTCTAGAAGAAATTGAGAGCATCCGAAATGACTTGCAGGGACGTACACAAACCGAGATGGAACTAAGGCAAACCATCACTGCCTTAGAGTGCAGACTCATAGAGGCTTTGAGTACTATCGTTGTTATGAAGGCAAAGATAGAGTCGCTCGAGGAGCATGCTGACGCTAGCGTGACCGAGGCAAACAGTACTGTTGTTGTGACGAGGGAGACCAAGATCGAGGCTTCCAAACCGCCAATGTTCAAAGGTGTTCGTGATGCACAAGAAGTAGAGAACTTCCTTTGGCACTAGGAGAACTACTTCAAGCATGGCAAGGTGAGAGACGACGAGGCCAAGATCAACACTGCTGTGTTGTACCTCTCGGAGATTGCTGCACTGTGGTGGCGTCGAAAGTGTGCTGACATGGAAAAGGGGCTATGCAACATTGAAACGTGGGAGCAGTTCAAGAAGGAGTTAAAGAAGCAATTCTACCCGGTGAATGTGGTGTATGAGGCTAGGCGGAAGCTAAGGGAGCTCCAACAGACGGCCACAATTCGGGAGTATGTTCACGAGTTCACTACCTTAATACTGCAAATCCCGTCACTATCTAAGGAAGATTCACTCTTTCACTTCATGGATGGGTTGAAAAATTAGGCAAAGCAGGCATTAAGAAGACATCAAGTATTCAATGTGGACGAGGCCATAGCGGTAGCCGAATCAAGACGAGGACAATGGGAAAGGCATGACCGATGTATACAAGGGTAATGGCAAGGGGCTATCATATAATGGATAGGGGTCCAGGAGAAATGGCAAGGGGCCAGAAAACAATAGCGAGTATGTGCCTAAGGGAGGGGGCTATTTTTGTAAAGGATCACATCGGGCAAGTGAATGCCCAAAGTTGGGTAAGCTTGCAACAATGATCGGGAATTTTGCTCACGGACACAAGGGTGACACACGAGAGATCGCCTGCATTGGAGGGATGCGATTGGAATCTAAGCCGAAAGTAGGGGATTCTGAAGCATATCTTGGCACCATGCAAATAGAACATTGTGGTAGCAAGAAAAGTTGCGTGGACATAGTTGAAGGGGATGGTAAGTTACAAAATGATGGCACACTATCAGACTTAGATTATGCACCAAGCAGAGGGGTCAAGTTTGCTATCAAGGATGGGACCACGGAGGTCAGCCAAATAAGGAGTGAAAGCATAGACTCGATGCCTGAGAAGCTTCTGGACTTGGTTGAGTCATGGGGAGATTCATGCCAAGAAAAAGGGGAGGCATTAGATGGGCGGAGGATCGAGGCCATTATTACTAGCCGTCCAATGTACAAATGACATAAGAAGATAGGTGACCAGCACCTTGTGAAATAATGGGAAGGCGAACCGCTTCATAGAACATCATGGGTAATGGACAAAGATCTACGGCGACGCCAAGGCGAGGTGCGCGCATACGTGTCAATGCTTTGTGCCGAGGGCAGCACAAAATTGGGTGGGGGAGAGTGTCATGACCCGCCACATCATCATGCCACGTAAGTGCCACTTGGCATATATTTTTGCCATATGGGATGGTTACATAAGTTAGGGAAAAGATCTTGGTGGAATATTCTAGAACTATGGAGAATTTCCTTGGAAATGTTCTAGATATTTATGCATTTGTAGGAAGGTTCTAGAGAATATAGAGGTTTCCTTAGGAAGACCATAGAACCTTATAGAATTGTTAAGAAAGTCCTTAGAAGAATCTAGTTGTGTAGAATATTCTAAAGAAGGGACTTAGTTGTAAATATGGAAGGACTTGTAGAACAATTATTATTTACATACTAGCCCCTGGGTGATTAGTATAAATAGGGGGCATTCATTTGTAATTCATCAATCAAGCAAAACAATTCAAGTCCTCTCTAATACAAAGCTTCCTTTAACAATTCTCTTGTGTTCTTTCTTCCATTCTCTTAGCAATCTTGAGTGTAGCAAGGCTGACTTGGCATAGCAAGAACGTGAGCAAGTTGCGCAAGATCGTGAGCGAGTTGTCAAGTGCCGCACGTGTACTTAGTTAATAACTAAGGACGTGACATATGTCTCTAAAATTAAGTTACCTGCAAACTGTCTTATCAGAAAAATCCAAACTAATCAATATGCACAAGGCTAATACACAGAACTCATGCTCTAGATCTTAATGAGAAAGCCTATACTTTTAGCACTTATTATCTTTCCTAATCCATATGCCAAAGACATGCAACAAGAAGGATGTGAATGTAATTCCTTCGACATTTAGCTAAACATTAACCCTAGACCCCACTGGTAGGATTTTACTGGGTTGTTGTTGTTGTATTTAGCTCAACATTAAGTTGGTGAGGCATGACCAATGTTGGCTTTGAAAGTTACAAGTGGTTACTCCATGGGAAAT
Organism: Nicotiana glauca; assembly: GCA_026770625.1. Taxonomy (NCBI): domain Eukaryota; kingdom Viridiplantae; phylum Streptophyta; class Magnoliopsida; order Solanales; family Solanaceae; genus Nicotiana; species Nicotiana glauca. The sequence continues at coordinate 26,206 of MU768601.1, forward strand.
TATGCTCGGAAGAAGGGCAAGAAATAAGAGAATCATAAGGAATGAGGAGTCAGTGCTCCTAAAGTTTTCGAACACCAAAAGTAAGTTTTGGGAACGAGTACTCTGCGACATTGACCGGAGAACTGCCTCGATTTACCAGTTCTGGAAAGAAAAGTGTTCTGTATTATAACCTGAACCCCACAACATTCCAATAAACCCTCATATCCACCAATACGGTCTTTACATAGGTAAGCCGCTTCAATGAATGGGTCACAGATTATGAGATATATGAATCGGTCACAGATTATGAGATTCGGTGACAAGTTTTTGTTTTTGACAGAAGAATTCAGTGACAAGCTAGCGGAATGCTATACAGCGATGGCTGATCTGTGGGCTCAGACAATCCCTGTCCATTGTTCACTAGTTGCCAGAGGGGGCAGGGCTTGGCAGCCAACTGCAAGCAAGATAAATGATTGCAGAGCTCTCATGAGCAAAATGACAAACTGCCTTATCAAACCATGTACACAAGGGGTTGAAAAAAGAAAGACAGACTAGCGAGTGCTTCAACGGTGATGTGTGAGGCTGTTAGAAATCATATTTTGCATTTGAGGGTAATTTTACTAGCTTTTGAAGCTATCTCAAGACTGAAAGTTAATCTGTCAAAGAGTAATGTTTATGCTGTGAATTATGATGAATATATCGAAGAAGTGGCTGAAATTTGGGATGCCACATTGATAGGTTTCCTGCAGTATATCTCGGTCTTCCTCAAGGGGCCAAGCAGAGGGATCAAGCAATGTGGCAAGGACTAGAGTGTTGGATAGGTGTGAGAAAAAATTCTCTCTCTGGAAGAAGCAATATTTATCTTTTGGGGCAGGCTTACACTTGTGAGAAGTGTTCTTGATGGCATGCCTGCTTACTTAATTTCCCTCATTACCATTCCAGCAAGTGTAGAGAGGAAAATTAAAAGATTTGAGGAGCAGCTTTTTATGGGAAGAAAATTCAGGAAAAAAAAGTAATTTCATTTAGCTAGATGGCAAGACGCGATGGTATCCAGAAAGGGAGGAGGAATGGGAAAGAAGAATCTCAGGTTGCATAATAAAAGCCTGATGTATAATGGCTTTGGAGATACAACAAGGATAAATTTGAGTTATGGAAGGAGATTATCAACACTAAATTTGGCAAAGTGGACTGCTGGAATCCAAATCCTACTTTACCAGCAAATAAACTGACAATTTGGAAAAACATCAGTAAGTTAAGGAGGGATTTTCATACAAATGTCAAGCTGGAGGTAGGAATGGTGCAAGGATAAGATTCTGGGTAGATAAATGGATAGGTTATGAGAGACTAGGAGATAAGTTTCCTATTTTATATAATCTCTCTGCGCGCAAAGATTGTGTGGTTTCAGAGTGTTACTCTGAAGCTGGTTGAAATATTCAGTTTAGAAGGGATTTTAATGATTGGGAAATAGATGAGATCAGTCAGTTGTTAGCTATCTTAGAACCCCTCAAGCTGGACAGTTCAAAGAATGATTCGCAGGTGTGGCTGGCAAACAATGAAGGAATCTTCACAGTACGTAGCTGCTATATATGTTTACGGAAATTTTGAATATTTGGAAGGAGGCATGGCCCTGGAAGATGATATGGAAGACTAAACCACCATCAATGATCGGGGCTGTCGTTTTATGTTTATTTGGAGTGCACGGGGTGATGCCTAGAGATGTGCAAAGTTTACTGTCAAGTTGGCAAGCACAAAAGATTGCAGGAAACAGAAAGAAAATTGGAGAACCGCTCCTTTATGCATCTTATGGAGTATATGGTGGGAAAGGAATAGGAGGTGTTTTGATGGAGAGAGGAAACAAATAGCAGTTGTAAAATATAATTGATTAGAAAATCTGTTTCAATGGTGTAAGGAGAGGTCAGTAGAAGACTTCTCTGATGTTTTAGACTTCTTAGATTCATTGAGATGAGTGTATTTAATTGCTATATGGTGATTTCTGTACTGTTTTAAATTTGTTTTTGCAGTGCCATCTTGATACTTGCCTTAATATTTAGTTATCTTATAAATAAATAAAAAGTGTGACATTGAGACGGAGTTAGCGACCCTGACTAACTCCAAGCATGCAGGTGTGGGCTTTAAGAAATATAGAAATTATATTAAATTGAAATATTCCCACTTTAGTCTTGTTTATAGTCACTCTCAAGCCACTTCCTCTTTCACTTCCTTAATCTCCAGTTTTGCTTCCACTCCTCTAATCGCTCCTTTATATCAAGTGTATATTCCTTCATAAATGCATATGCTCGAACCCTGTGAAGGTCAAGTTATAAACCGGTCTTTAATGATACATAAGCTCAAGCAGAACTTTCAAGACTTTATGAATATTCCGGACTAGATATTTGTAGGCTTGGGAATGTATTGAATCTAACTATTCCTGACTAGGTGCCGCAAGGCTAGGGAATTTTACTTCTGAAGATACCACTAGGCTGGGATCTACCTTTCCTGCCCGGTAACAAGAAGAAAACATTCAGCCGTTCCTCTTGGTGTGTTTCAAAGAAAAGCTAGTCTTCATAGTATGCTCAGGAACTACCTTTTATTTTTTATGAAAGAACAGAATTTTAAGTTATATTGACAATTAGTTTCCGGCATATGAGGTACAACTATCAGCATAGATTGGAAGTCTATAAATGTCTCATGCCATAAACTCCAGTATCAGATGCTCGATAAACTATGAAATATGGACCCCCATAGAACTTGTTAGTATTCAATAGAAATTTCATTTGAATGTCCATAATTTAGATCATGTCAGTCAACCAATTAATCCACTATGACTTAATTCTACATTAGTTGAAGTCGGCTATATATTCTCTACACCTGTTCCATTTTATTGAGTTACATAAATGGAACTCGTGACTCATTTAATATCACACTGAGGCTGATTTAGCGCGCGCTTAGGCAGACTTCGCCAACTAAAGCTTTCCATCATTATTTAACTATTATTCCTTCAATTTCATTTTACATGGCATTGTTTGACTTAGCGGGGAGTTTAAGAACAAAAGAAAGACTTTTAACACATACTTAAACATGCCACGACATTATTCTTCCATATCACTGCCATGACATTATTACGGCTACAAGAGCATTTCATTAATGGTAAAATGGAAAAGTTAAAGAGTTTGAAAATATCAAAAGATGTAACACGTAGAGTATTATGCTGAATATCAACCTACCCAAACATTTATATATAACTAGTACCTATAAAAATCACATAACTAGCAAAAATCTTTCAATAACTAGGAATAAAAATAGGAAGGGCGTAAAAGTAAATTCACCTGGTATAAGGGAGAGGGCAGAAGATGATCAAGTAATCAGCGGAGGCACAAGTGAAGGTACTAGTCTTGTCGTCATAAGCATAACTGTAAGAGCGTGGGCACGCGTGCTTGAAGAAGAGCGAGTAGATCGAAGGCTGACACGTGTCAGGCGTATTGTGCGCTTCGCTACAACAGTATATTGGATCATTAAACGCCAAACACGCGCTCTTACACCCAACACTCTCACTATGACTCCCCTTCCCACTCACAACCCTCAAATCTCTAGGACACGCGCCGTTCAAGTCCACTAAACATCCCGTAGCACTGCATCCCCCTCTTGTACCTCCTTTAGCAACTATAAGCATAGGAAGGTTGTACCCGTCCACAAGACTGACGTCATAAAAATCTAACCCCTGGTCGCCGTTAAGTGTAAACTCCGCCAAAGTCGCCGGCGGTATAGCGCCGCCTCCGGCGCACTCCACCTTGCCGGAGCCGCAGTCTCCGGTGACGCATGTAAATTTACCACCGTTGGTGGGGTCGTTAGAGCAGAGGGTCCGACCCCAAACCCGACCCGACCAAGACCTGGGCATTTTGAGAGTCTTGGATTTGCCACTCTTGAGAGTAAACCCGGTCGGGTTAACGGGTGCTCTGTCAGCTCCGGTTAATATTCCGGGCCATACTGTGTGACGGCACTTGTTGACTATCTTGAAAGTTGTTGACTGCACCTCTGTTAAAAAGTTAAAAAATTTATAATCAAGAACGAAAAAAGATTAAGATTTTTAACAGGAATTATAAGGAAAGTGAAGGGATTAATAATTATTGATTACCTGAGAAGAGAGAGAAAGTGATGAGAAGAAGAAAGAGAAAGATGGGGGTGATGAGAAGACGATCCATTGATGATGAGTAGTGGGAAGTTAGTGGGAATGGTGAGTGTTTGATTGATTTTCAGGTTTCAAGTAAGTTTCAAAGTTGTCACTTTTTTGTTTTTCGTTTTCGTTTTCTATTGGTTTCCAGAGGAATAAAGAAAGGAAAAGTTGATACATGGAAAAAACAGCGCGAAAAAAATAGAAAGAGAGGGAGGCACTGAGGTAGGGAGAAATCAGAAAAGGAAAGAGATTGTGAGGGTTTTGGCATCTTTTTTCACTTTCCTTTTATATTCCACTTCAATTTTTACGGGGTACTTTTGCTCAAATTGAAGATTTGGATTCTAATGGTTACTTCTCAAACGGCCGCTTCTCAAATTGTGACTTTGTGTATTGCTCTTTATTTTTTTTTGAACTGAGTTTTTTTCGGAAACAGATTCTTTGTTCTTCGTATAGGATAAGATCTACGTATGACCACTAGTAAAATTACATTATATTATTGTTGTTGTTGTTACTTATACGGTATACCATTTAGTAGGTAATCATGGGTGAGTTTACCTAAATACACATTCGTAGAAATAATGTTAATATTATTGCCGAAATTTAACCAGATAGAGCAGATATTCTCATTAAATATTTCAGGTCAACTGCTCATAATTTAATAGACATTTACCAATATTCATTGTAACATAACCTAATTATAGTAAATATTTTTTATACCGCAAGGCAACATTAAAATTAGCGGGTACGGGTGGGAAGTGGCCAAGACACTACCGGCCAGCCCACCAAAAATAGGGGCTGAGTTGGGCTTTTTAATCTTAAGATTTGTGCCGCTTCAGGGCCTGGTAGCCAAGATTGTCCCATAACACGGAGAAATTCAAAAATAGCCAGATTTATCACTGGTCGTTGAAAAATAGCCAAGTTTCAAAAGTCATCGAAATTTAGCCACTTTAAATCTGAGCGAAAACACTGTTCA
>MU768601.1:34202-55221 GCA_026770625.1 Nicotiana glauca
TATACCGGTCCAGCATAATATGCTGGAGTTCGAACACAAATGCACCAGAACTCCCGTATATTATACTGGACCGGTCCCTGTTGCAGCAAAATAATGGCTATTTTTCATTGACTTGGTAAACGCTGGCTATTTTTCATTGACCAGTGTAAAAACTGGCTATACCATGATATTTTAACCAGAACACATAGTGCAACATCCGGCGGCCCAACACACTAATTTAAGGTTTTGAACTTTCGAGGCTTTTTTTTTTTGTTAAAATTGCACGGGCGCCCTATTTGGGCGTCCATTTTTAACCTGTAGCCGCTTTGTCTTTTTGTTTACATCCATACTCACTTTTTAAAAAACTTCAGCTTCCCTTTACTAAATATTTTATAACTAGCAAACTTCAGCTCTAGAGCTGAAATTTCGGGTTACTAAACAAAAACTTCAGTTTTAGAGCTGAAGTTTTATTTTATAACTGGCAAAGGGCTGAAGTTTTTATTTTATAACTGGCAAACTTCAGCTCTAGAGCTGAAGTTCGCGAGTTACAAAACAAAAACTTCAGCTCTAGAGCTGAAGTTCGCGAGTTACAAAACAAAAACTTCAGCTCTAGAGCTGAACTTCAGACTCCGCTACTAAAATGCTGAAGTTTTGTGTAATTGTCTTTGCTACTTCAGCCCCGTGTGCTGAAGTTATGTGAAAAAGAGGGTACACTTGCAATTTTTTTGCAAAGCGGGCATAGGTTAAAATGTGGAACAAAAAGCGAGTATAGAAGGAAATGCCCCTTTTTTCCATCAAATTTTATAATCTATTTATAAAATGCTTCAATTATTAAAAGTACATGGCTAAAATAAGAGTTGGCAGGTCTCTATTATACAGATATATGTAGTATTATGTCACATCCTTAGTTGTTAACTAAGTACACGTGCGACACTTGACAACTCGCTCGCGATCTTGCACAACTTGCTCACGTTCTTGCTATGCCAAATCAGCCTTACTACACTCAAGATCGCTAAGAGAATGGAAGAAAGAACACAAGAGAATTGTTAAAGGAAGCTTTGTATTGAAGAGAACTTGAATTGTTTTTCTTGATTGATGAATTACAAATGAATGCCCCTTATTTATACTAATCACTTAGGGGCTATTATGTAAATAATAATTGTTCTATAAGTCCTTTCATATTTACAACTAAGTCCCTTCTCTAGAATATTCTACACAACTCGATTCTTCTAAGGACTTTCCTAACAATTTTATAAGGTTCTAGGGTCTTCCTAAGGAAACCTCTATATTTCTCTAGAACCTTCCTACAAATGCATAAATATCTAGAACATTTCCAAGGAAATTCTCCATAGTTCTAGAATATTCCACCAAGATCTTTTCCCTAACTTATGTAACCATCCCATATGGCAAAAATATATGCTAAGTGGTACCTACGTGGCATGATGATGTGACGGGTCATGACACTCTCCCCCGCCTAATTTTGTGTCGCCTTCGGCACAAAGTATTGACACGTATGCGCGCACCTCGCATTGGCGTCGCCGTAGATCTTTGTCCATTACCCATGATGTTCTATGAAGCGGTTCGCCTTCCCATTTCACAAGGTATTGGTCAACTATCTTCTTATGTCGTTTGTGCATTGGACGGCTAGCAATAATGTCCTCGATCCTCCGCGCATCTAATGCCTCCCTTTTATCTTGGCCTGAATCTCCCCATGACTCAACCAAGTCCATAAGCTTCTCAGGCATCGAGTTTATGCTTTCACTCCCTATTTGGCTGCCCTCCGTGGTCCCATCCTTGCTAGCAAACTTGACCCCTCTGCTTGGTGCATCACCTAAGTCTGATAGTGTACCATCGTTTTGTAACTTACGATCCCCTTCAACTATGTTCGCACAACTTTTCTTGCTACCACCATGTTCTATTTGCATGACGCCAAGATAGGCTTTAGAATCTTCTACTTTTGACTTAGATTCCAATCGCATCCCTCCAATACAGGCAATCTCTCGTGTGTCACCCTTGTGTCCGTGAGCAAAATTCCCAATCATTATTGCAAGCTTACCCAACTCTGGGCATTCACTTGCCCGATGTGATCCTTTACAAAAATAATACCTTCCCTTAGGCACATACTCGCTATTGTTTTTCGGCCCCTTGCCATTTCTCTTGGACACCTGTCCATTATATGATAGCCCCTTGCCATTACCCTTGTATACATCGGCAATGCCTTTCCCATTGTCCTCGTCATGATTTCCCTCACCCCTCTCGACTTTGCCTTCTTTAAACGTGGCAGACTCCATCTTGAAGTCAACAAGTGACTCAGCTATCGCTATGGCCTCGTCCACATTGGCTACTTGATGTCTTCTTAACTCCTGCTTTGCCCAATTTTGCAACCCATCCATGAAGTGAAAGAGTGAATCTTCCTCAGATAATGACGGATTTGCAGTATTAAGGTAGTGAACCCGTGCACATACTCCCGAATTATGGCCGTCTGTCGGAGCTCCCTTAGCTTCCACCTAGCCTCATACACCACATTCACCGGGTAAAATTGCTTCTTCAACTCCTCCCACGTCTCAATGTTGTATAGCCCTTTTTCCATGTCAGCACACTTTCGATGCCACCATAGTGCAGCAATCTCTGAGAGGTACAACACAGCAGTGTTGATCTTGGCCTCGTCGTCTCTCACCTTGCCATGCCTGAAGTAGTTCTCCAAGTTCCAAAGGAAGTTCTCTACTTCTTGTGCATCACGAACACCTTTGAACATTGGCGGTTTGGGAGCCTCGATCTTGGTCTCCCTCATCACAACAATAGTACTGTTTTCCTCAGTCACGCTAGCGTCAGCATGCTCCTCGAGCGACTCTATTTTTGCCTTCATGGAATCGATAATGCTTAATGCCTCTTTAAGTCTGCACTCTAAGGTAGTGATGGTTTTCCTTAGCTCCATCTCAACCTGCGTACGACCCTACAAGTCATTTCGGATGCTCTCAATTTCTTTAAGAGTGTGTCCCTCAAGAACTCTAAGGGTTCCTTCCACCTTCCCCAAGCGTTGGCCAAAGATCTCTACGGAGTCCATCCCTACATTCACCTTCATCACCCACTCTTTACCGAGCGAGACTTCCTCCAGCAGGACCTCCACTTCATCCTTACTCGCCTTAGTGGCAGATGGTTCCCGAGATATAAGCCTCTCATTTGGCACAATCTCGGTTGGCACCTCCTGGCTCTTATTGGTTGTATTCCTCTTTTTGTTACGGTCGCTCTTGCCAGCAGCATCCCGAGAGACGTTGGCTTGGGTGTTGGCAGCATTAACTTCTCCGATGTTTGCCATTCCCTTAGTTTCAACCTTTGCTCTGGTAACACATTGTCACGTCCTTAGTTTTTCACTAAGTAAACGTGCGGTACTTGACAACTCGCTCACGATCTTGCACAACTTGCTCATGTTCTTGATATTCCAAGTCAGCCTTACTACACTCAAGATCACTAAGAGAATGGAAGAAAGAATACAAGAGAATTGTTAAAGAAAGATTTGTATTAAAGAGAACCTGAATTGTTTTTCTTGATTGATGAATTACAAATGAATGCCCCTATTTATACTAATCACCTAGGGGCTAGTATGTAAATAATAATTGTTCTACAAGTCCTTCTATATTTACAACTAAATCCATTCTCTAGAATATTCTACACAACTAGATTCTTCTAAAGACTTTCCTAACAATTCTATAAGGTTCTAGGGTCTTCCTAAGGAAACCTCTATATTTCTCTAGAACCTTCCTACAAATGCATAAATATCTAGAACATTTCCAAGAAAATTCTCCATAGTTCTAGAATATTCCACCAAGATCTTTTTCATAACTTATGTAACCATCCCATATGGCAAAAATATATACCAAGTAGCACCTACGTGGCATGATGATGTGGCGGGTCATGACAATTAGCCCATAGATATAATGTGCTGTGAAAAGTGGAATGTCCTACTTATTCATTAGGCTATTCAGCATATTTGGGGGGGGGGGGGATTGCATTCATTATTTTTCATCTTAGGCCCATACAGTTCGGTAATTCAACAAATATCGACACATATTACAAAGTAATAATCAATAATCACTTCCAAACTCGAACGACATTTTTACGTACTTCGTGCCAAATCTAAATTCCCAGAAGTAGCGGTATCACCAAAAAAAATTGTAACAGAATAGTAAGTACTCCTTTATCTATAATCAGAGATTTCTGAGTTCTGGCAGTAAAATTGTGTTTGGTAAAAATACTTTACCCTAAAGTGAAATTTTTCGACGCAAATTAGGATTAATCAATCCTTAAAGCAGATACTCAATATTGAATGGTAAACAGAGAAAAGAAGTATTAATCTATTAGTATCCCGTTGAAGTGGACATTAATAGGTGGTTAATATAATGTACCTTTCTTTGTGTATCATTGTGCTAACACATTCATTCCATCTTTAAAACGAGTGCTTAAAGGCATTATTTTGGAGTAACTGTGGATCATCATAGATTGGCCCGAGTTCACAATTATACCTATTCTCACGCTTGCTTTTCTATTTTGGGGAATTGCATTCATTATTTTTTATCTTTGGCCATACAATTCGGTAATTCAGCAAAGATCGACACCCATTACAAAGTAATAATCAATAAGCACTTCCAAACTCGAATAGCATTTTTACGTACTTCGTGCCAAATCTAAATTCCCAAAAGTAGCGGTATCACCACCAAAAATTATAACAGAATAGTAAGTAGTCCTTTATCCATAATCAGAGATTTCTGAGTTTTGGGAATAAAATCGTCTTTGATAAAAAATACTTTACCCTAAAATGAAAATTTTCAACGCAAGTTAGGATTAATCGATCCTCAAAGTAGATACTCAATATTAAATGGTAATCAGAAAAAAAAAAAGTATTGCTCTATTAGTATCCCCTTGAAGTGGACATTAATCAGGTGGTTAATATAATGGACCTTTCTTTGTGTATCATTGTGCTAAAACATTCATTCCATCTTTAAAACGAGTGCTTAAAGGTATTATTTCGAAGTAATTGTGGATCATCATAGATTGGCCCGAGTTCACAATTATACCCATTCTCATGCCCGCTTTTCTATTTTGGGGAATTGCATTCATTATTTTTCATCTTAGGCCCATACAATTCGGTAATTCAGCAAAGATCGACACCCATTACAAAGTAATAATCAATAATCACTTCCAAAATCGAACGACATTTTTACGTACTTCGTGCCAAATCTAAATTTCCAGAAGTAGCGGTATCACCGCCAAAAATTATAACAGAATAGTAAGTACTCCTTTATCCATAATTAGAGATTTCTGAGTTCTGAGAATAAAATCGTCTTTGGTAAAAATACTTTACCCTAAAGTGAAATTTTTTGACACAAATTAGGATTCCTCAAAGCAGATAATTAATATTGAATGATAATCAGAAAAAAGAAGTATTAGTCTATTAGTATCCTGTTGAAGTGGACATTAATCAGGTGGTTAATATAATGGACCTTTCTTTGTGTATCATTGTGCTAACACATTCATTCCATATTTAAAACGAGTGCTTAAAGGCATTATTGTGGAGTAACTGTGGATAATCATAGATTGGCCCGAGTTCACAATTTTACCCATTTTCACGCCTGCTTCTCTAATAGATTTCATCTCGTATTTTCGTAGGTTAAAATTTTGTCTTCAATTAATTAACATAGACACGCGGATGAGATTATCTTGAGGTTAATGTAGTTATGCTATTTATAACAAGCGATAAGTAAGTGTCATGAAGGATAAAAGGTACACTAATTAAAGAAAATGAGTTTCGTTAAAAGTGGCCAATTTGGAATAAAATACGGGTCGAACGATAATACCCGATAATTATGGACTAGTACAATACACGGTATCATATGACCATGATAGTATGATGTATAAAGTATATTAAAAATAAGTAGAATTTTAAGTAATCTGATATAATTCTTAATTTTACGGGTAATAGTTAATTACCGGCTAACGGGACATTACCTATTTACCTAATAAGTGGATAAAAAATTAAATATCCCACTCCCACCCCACGTGGTAGCTACCCACATTATCAAGAAATGACTAAAAGTCATTCCTTGATTAGGTGTCACAAGGATACAAATTCCTTTCATTTTCAAGACTCTGGATATCAAAGTCTTTCAAATTCCTTTCATTTTTCAAGACTTTGCATTAAAAGACTTGTGAAAGAATGTTAGCCATCCATAACTCCTTCAAACTTTCCATTCTCAAAAACATATTAAAGATAAGATTTTATACTTTAATCAACGTGACTTTTACAATTCCAACAAATTCTAGCGAGAATTTTAGAGTTTTAGTAACGGAGAAATTTTATTGTTCTAAAGAAGTATGGTGCAACTTTTTCCAAGAACATTATACAGATTTTTCCCTATTCCAGGTACGTTAAGGCTATCCTTTCTTTCTCTTTGGCATGATCCAAATTATACAAAAGAAAGCAAACGCACAGTTTTCATAAACAACTCTATTCATAGAAATACTAGGGGTCTCTTTGTTCTTGATTCCCTATGTGACATAATATTATATCTTCTGTTCATGGGTCTCAAATAATACACAGTTGATAAAGTTTATCCGATAAGAATATTGATATTTTTAACATATTTCCATGCATTTTATTCATTTATGCATGCGCATTGACCCATGACCAGACGATATTATATACGCGTATTTATATGTATATGGGATATTATATATGCACCACCACCTGATCAGTTGGTATATGTTGATGATTTTGCCTACAGTGGCCGAGACGATATGATGAGATGCCCTCAGAGGCTTGATGATATTATGTACACCCATACCTATGCATAATACGATATTTACATGCTCGTGCATGACATTGTAAATGATTCAGAATTTATAAAGTTATTCAGATTTACACAGGTGCATGTAGACAAGTTGATGGTCCCCATTCTTAGGATCCTTGTCACCGAGAGTTGGCGTGCTCCACTTGATCCGGAGCTGCTTTTGATTTTTGTATGATATGATTGTGTGTATATGTGTGTGTGTGTGTGTGTGTATATATATATATATATATATATATATATATATATGTATGACGTGGCTCATTCTCGTCTTTGTACAGTTGTATTTCTATTAGAGTTCTGTAGACAGTTATGTCTAATTGGATAGTATGTGGCCTTGTCGACTTTCAGTTTTGGGTGTATAATTATCTATCGCGGCCTTGTCAGCTCGCCCACTATAATCCGCATGTATCTGTATATATGTCTTTTGGATAGGTTTTCCTCGTGCATGTTATTCTCATAATTCAGCAGATATTATTCATGTTTATATCTTAATTGCATGTTTAAGGGTGTTCGACAGGTAGGACTCGGGGCACTCGTCGCGGCCCATCGATTTGGATCGTGACAAAAGTGGTATTAGAGCAGTTCTATCCTAGGGTTGTCTACACATCATGTCTCGTCGATTCTTGTTTATGGGTGTGTTGTGCACCACACTTATAGACATGAGGCTACATGACATATAGGGTTTTATCCTCTCTTCTTATCTTAGATCGTGCAATATAAGAATTCATGTTCCTAACGATATGTTATATTTTCAGCGATGCCTCCAAAGACTACAACTGCCCAGAAGGGAAAATCCGTGGCTGGTGAGACTACTAGTCAAGCGCCACGAGTTACCAAGGCTCGGGGAGAGTCTCATAGTGAGATTCTATCTCAGACTTCATATACCTCGCCCTTTCCAGAAGAGTTTTGAGGGGCACCAGCTCCAGCGCCCGCCCCTGTACGTCCAACTGCTCATCCAAATGCACTGGGTCAGGAGATAAGAGATGTTATTCAGCTATTAACCCGATTAGTAGTCGCAAAGGCTCGTCATTAGGAAGTAGGTATTGGTCATGCAGATAGGTCCGTCAGTGCGAGGGTTCGTGAATTCATTAATTTAGACATCCGATATTCACTGGGCGGATCAAAATAAGGACCCTTGGGTATTTATTGATAGAATGTAGAGGATGTTAAGGGTAATAAAGGCCACTACGACTGAGTCAGTTGAGCCAGCTTCCTATAGACTCCGAGATATTGCAGTTAATTGGTACGAGTCTTGGGAATTGTCTAGACGTGAGGATGTACCTCCAGAAGTATGGCAGAAGTTTACAGAAGCTTTTCTTCGTCATTATCTGCCACCAGATCTTAGACAGGCCAAAGTTGATAGGTTTTTGACCCTTCGGCAGGGTAACATGAGTGTTCGGGAGTGTAGTTTTCAGCTTTATTCATTGGCAAGGTATGCTCCCACTATTGTATCTAAGATGGAGGATCGGGTTCGCCGGTTGATGGGAATAGAGCCGCATTTGCTTAACAATTGTATGTTGGTCTCGCTTTAGCTGGATGTGGATATTTCTTGTATTCAGGCATACACTCAAGGCGTAGAGGAGCGTAAGCAGAAGCAGATGATGGATCGTGAGCATAATAGAGCCCAAAATAAGAGAGTGAGGTCGTTAGGTCCTTCTGGTGAGTTTCGAGGTGGTCAGAGGCAACAATACCCAAGGTATCCATCCCAGCCATCGGCTAGCGCTCCCTATCAGTTTGTCAGTAAGAGATTTGATCGTTCCACATATTCAGGGTCTGGTCAGAATTTCAGGGCCCTCAGGTTCTCAGTATAGGGGTGAGTCAAGTCAGATGAGGCCGCCATTGCAACGGTGTGCTCAATGTGGTAAGTAGCATATCGGGCAGTGCCGTATGGGATTAAGTGTTTGTTATACATGTAGTTATTCGAGCAACGTTATGATAGATTGTCCGGTGAGAGGTGATGCAAGCATAGCTCAGCAAGCGGGATCTATAGCTGGTTCGTTATCATCAGTACGTCCTCGGGAAAGGTCCACAAGCACCAATGAGTTATAGTAGAGGCAAAGGCGGAGCATCTAGCTCAAGAAGTCCTCAGAACCGCCTTTATGCGTTGGCAGGATGACAGGATCAGGAGTCATCGTCTGATGTTGTTACAGGTATATTATCAGTCTCTTCATATGATGTATATGCACTGATTGACCTAGGTTCCACCTTATCATATGTTACTCCATTGGTTGATAGTAAGTTTGGAAAAAACCTGAACTGGTTAAACCTTTTGAGGTGTCTACGCTTGTTGGGGACTTAGTAATAGCTAAGAGAGTCTATAGGGGTTGAATAATAATAGTTCATGGTCGATTTACCGTAGCAGACATAATTGAGTTAGATATGGTAGAATTTGATGTTATAATGGGTATGGATTGGTTGGCTTTTTATCATGCCAACGTTGATTGTAGAGCAAAGATAGTCCGATTTCAATCTCTAAGGGAGCCTGTTTTGGAGTGGAAAGGTAATACGGCGTCGCCGAGAGGTAGATTTATTTCCTATCTCAAGGCAAGGAATATGATTAGTAAGGGTTGTATTTATCACTTAGTTTGACTTCCGGATATGGAAGTAGAGTCACCAACCATTCAGTCCATCCTTGTGGTTAATGAGTTTCCCGACGTTTTTCCCGATGAGCTTCAGGTCTTCCGCCAGAGCGAGAAGTTGAGTTTTCCATTTACCTACTACCAGATACTCATCCAATATCTATTCCTCCTTATAGATTGGCCCTTGAAGAGTTGAAAGAGTTGAAGGAACAACTAAAGCACTTGCTTGAAAAAGGTTTTATCAGACCTAGTACATCACTATGGAGAGTGCCTGTGTTCTTTGTAAGGAAGAAAGATAGTTCCTTTTGGATGTGTATTGATTATAGACAGTTGAATAAGGTGACAATCAAGAATATATACCCGCTCCCGAGGATTGGTAATTTATTTGATCAGTTGCAAGGTGCCAAGTGTTTTTAAAGATAGACTTTAGGTCTGGGTACCATCAGGTAAGGGTTAAGGAGGAAGATATTCTGATGACAGCATTCAAAACCAGATACTGGCACTTTGAGTTCATGTTATGTCGTTCGGTTTGACCAATGCCCCAACAATATTCATGGATTTGATGAACTGTGTGTTTATGCCCTTTTGATATGTTCATAATTGTATTTATAGACGATATATTGGTATATTCTCGTTCGAAGGCTGAACGTGCATATCATTTGCGTACCATGCTCAGAACTCTACAAAAAGGGAAGTTGTATGTCAAATTCTCTAAATGTGAATTCTAGTTAAACTCTGTAGCTTTCCTTAGGCATATCATTTTGGATGAAGGAATCCGGGTGGATACACAAAAGATTGAGGCAGTAAAGACTTGACCTAGACCCACAACACTGACGGAGGTTCGTAGCTTTCTCGGTTTGGCAGGCTATTACAGGAGATTTGCAGAGAGATTTTCTTCCCTTTCAGTACCTTTGACAAAGTTGACTCAGAAAGAAGCAAAGTTTCAATGCACTGATGCTTGCGAACAAAGTTTCCAGACATTGAAGGATATATTAAATTCAGCACCAGTCCTAACGCTCCTAGAAGGGATCGATGGTTATGTGATCTATTGTGATGCTTTAGGCATTCGATTGGGTTGTGTCCCGATGCAACTGGGAAAGTAATTGCGTATACTTTAAGGCAGCTAAGGAAGCATAAGCAGAATTATCCGACCCACGACCATGAATTAGCTGCGGTTGTCACTTATGTACTGGTAGTCACTTGTTTCATTATAGTTTGTTTCGTTGTCCGTTGTATACTAGTGAGTCTTCTTTAGATTTCCATAGGTGTAGTGGCTACAGTCTAGGATGATAGATTAAGGGCATGTCCTTGGGTGAGGCAGAGTATGGCGCCGGGGTCAGGGGGTGGGACGGGCAACAGGGGAGTTAGAAGGGGAAAGGGAGCCTATAGGTTGAGAATCGGGTCATGGAACGTAGGTTCACTAACGAGTAAGTCTATAGAGTTGGCAAAGATCCTCTAGAAGAGGAAAATTAATATAACATGTGTCCAGGAGACTAGGTGGGTTGGATCGAGGGCCAAAAACGCGAATGTGTATAAGTTGTGGTACTCTGGGGTCCAGAGAGGTAAGAATGGAGTGGGTATCCTGGTAGATAACCATCTTAGAGAGTCGGTGTTAGAGGTCAGGCGGGTGAATGATAGACTAATGACTATTAAATTGGTAGTGGGTGAGTGTACTTTAAATGTCGTTAGCACGTACGCGCCGCAAGCAAGCTTGGATGAGGAGATTAAGAGGTGCTTTTGGGAGGGGTTAGATGACATCGTTCGTAGTATTCCGCCTTCCGAGAGGTTATTCATAGGAGGAGATTTCAATGGTCATATTAGGGTGTCTGCAGGTGGTTATACTGAGGAGCATGGCAGCTTTGGTTTCGGGGAGCGGAACGGAAGGGGCACTTCACTGTTGGACTTTGCCAAGGCATTCGATCTAGTGATTGCGAACTCAAGTTTTCCGAAGCGGGAGGAACACTTGGTTACTTACCAAAGTTCGGTGGCGAAGACTCAAATTGACTATCTCCTCCTCAGGAGATGCGACAGAAGGTTGTGCGAGGATTGCAAGGTTATCCCAGGTGAGACCCTTGCAACGCAGCATGGCCTTTTGGTGATGGAAATCAGTATTATGATAAGGAGGAAGAAGAGGTCAGTACGAGGCCGCCCGAGGATTAGGTGGGGCACATTGACTAAGGATAAAGCTCAGGAGTTGGAAGGAAGGTTATCGGCAATGAGAGCTTAGAGAAGTTGTGGGGACGCAAGCACTATGTGGTCGACGACGGCGGACTGTATAAGGAAGGTGGCGAGAGAGGTGTTAGGGATATCTTCGGGCCGCACCGGTGGTCACAAAGGAGAATAGTGGTGGAATGCAGTTTTCAAGGTAAAGTGGAATCAAAGAAGGCGGTAGTAACGGAGGCTAAGACGGCAGCTTTTGAGGAGGAGAAGAGAGCCAACAATAAGAGGTATAAGGAAGCTAGGAAGGAGGTGAAGATGGTAGTAACGGAGGCTAAGACGGCAGCTTTTGCCCGTCTGTATGAGGAACTAGGGAACAAAGGTGGGGAGAAGAAGTTATTCCGACTCGCTAAGGTAAGAGAAAGGGTGGCTCGGGATCTGTACCAAGTGAGGTGTATAAAAGATGATGACGACAAAGTTTTGATAGGGGATGACCATATTAAGAGAAGATGGCAGACCTACTTTTATAAACTTCTAAATGAAGAAGGGGATCAGGATATTGTACTAGGTGAATTGAGAAATGCCAACAGTCCCCATGAATTAAGTTATTGTAGAGACATTGAGGTCGATGAGGTCATGGAGGCAATGCGTAAGATGAGAAGGGGTAGAGCTACTGGGCCAGATAAAATTCCGGTTGAACTTTGGAGGTGTGTGGGTAGAGCAGGCTTGTAATGGCTTACTGGGCTGCTTAATGTTATATTCAAAACTAATAGGATGCCTGAAGAGTGGAGGTGGAGTACAATGGTTCCGTTGTATAAAAACAAAGGCGACATCCAGAGTTGTAGCAACTATAAGGGTATCAAATTACTGAGTCATACCAAGAAAGTCTGGGAGAGAGTGGTAGAAATGAGAGTGCGAATGACAGTATCTATTTCGGACAACCAGTTCGAGTTCATGCCGGGGTGATCTACCACAGAAGCTATCCACCTTATTAGGAGGATGGTGGAACAATACAAGGATAAAAAGAAGGATCTTCACATGGTGTTTATTGATCTGGAGAAAACATACGACAGGTTTCCTAGGGAGGTCTTATGGAAATGCTTAGAGGTTAAAGGGGTCCCGGTTGCCTACATTAGGGTGATTAAAGACATGTATGATGGAGCTAAGACTCGGGTTAGAATCGTAGGAGGTGACTCCGAGAATTTTTTGGTTGTTACGGGGTTGCACCACGGGTCTGTGTTTAGCCCTTTCCTATTTTCCCTAGTGATGGATACACTAACTCATCATATTTAAGGAGAGGTGCCATGGTGCATGCTATTTACTAATGATATAGTTCTAATTGATGAAACAAGAGGCGGTGTCAACTAGTGACTAGAGGTTTGGAGACAAGACCTTGAGTCTAAAGGCTTCAGGTTGAGCAGGACGAAGACGAAATACCTCGAGTGCAAATTCGGGGCCGATCCGACGGAAGCGGGAGTGGAAGTGAGGCTTGACTCTCAAGTCATTCCTAAGAGGAGTAGTTTCAAGTACTTGGGTCAGTTATTCAGGGGACCAGGGAGATCAACGAGGATATCACACACCGTATAGGGGTGGGGTGGATGAAGTGGAGGTTAGCGTCAGGAGTCCTGTGTGACAAGAAAGTGCCACCGTTACTAAAAGGTAAGTTTTATAGAGCAGTGGTTAGGCCTGCTATGTTGTATGGGACTGAGTGTTGGCCGGTTAGGAATGCACACACCCAGAAGATGAAAGTAGTAGAGATGAGGATGTTGAGGTAGACGTGCGGGCATAGAAGGATGGATAAGATTAAGAATGAAGATATTTGAGAGAAGGTGGGCGTGGCTCCCATGGAGGACAAGTTGCGGGAAGCAAGACTCAGATGGTTCGGGCACATTCAGAGGAGGAGCACTGATGCACCGGTGAGGAGGTGTGAACGACTGGCTGTGGTGGGCACGAGGAGAGGTAGAGGGAGACCTAAGAAGTATTGGGGAGAGGTGATCAGGCAGGACATGACGCGACTTAGGATTACTGAGGACATGGCCCCTGACAGGGAATTGTGGAGGTCGAGCATTAAGGTTGTAGGTTAGGGAGAAGTTATGAATATTTCCAAAGAGCACTAGAGTGAGACTAGCCAGTTAGGAGTTAGTCTTAGGATTTTATTCTTAGGATGCTACTGGTCAGCTGCTGGTGCAGGGCTTTATATGCTGGATAATATTATTATATCTTCCATCCTTTTCGTATTTCCTATATTTCTTATATTGCTGTTATTTTATGTTATGTTATGTTATTTTATTATGAGTCTATTGATAGTACTAATATATCGTCTCTTTTTGCTTTCTTGAGCTGAGGGTCTCTTGGAAACAACTTCTCTGCCCTCAGGGTAGGGGTAAGGTCTGCGTACATATTACCCTCCTCAAACCCCACATGTGGGATTATACTGGGCCGTTGTTGTTGTTGTTGTTGAACTTAAGACATGGCAGCATTATTTATATGGTTTTCATGTTGATGTGTTTGCAGATCATAAAACCCTACAATATATCTTCAAGCAAAAAGAGTTGAATTTGCGACAGAGGCGATGACTTAAGTTATTGAAAGACTATGATGTTAACATTCTCTACCATCTAGGGAAAGCTAATGTTGTAGAAAATGTCTTAAGTCGCCAATCTATGGGTAACTTAGCACATGTAGAGGCTAAAAAAAGACAATTAACCAGAGAGATTCATCAATTAGCTTGTTTTGGGGTTTAGTAGACTCTGGAAATGGTGGAGTTGTACTCCAAAATATTGCAAAATCATCTCTCATAGCTAAAGTAAAGGAGAGGCAATACGAGGACCCAGAGTTGGTCGTGTTGAGAGAGCGAGTTCCACAGTAGAAGAAGCCGTTGTTAGAACTCAAAGGAGACGGGGTTCTTAGATATAGGGGTCGTTTATGTATTCCAGATGTAGTAGGGCTACAAGAGAGGATTATGTCAGAGGCACATTATTCGTGGTACTTCATTCACCCTGGGTTTATGAAGATGTATCATGATATTAAGTATGTGTATTGGTGGAACGATATAAAGAAGAACATTGCTGAGTATGTCGCTCAACGCCCTAGTTGCCAGCAGATGAAAATAGAGCACTAGAAGCTCGAAGGGCTAATATAGACTATAGAGATCCCGACAAGGAAATGGGAGGGGATAAACATGACTTTATCACGAGTTTACCTCGTTCTTATCGTAAGTTCGATTCCATATGGGTGATAGTCGATTGTCTCACGAAATTAGCTCATTTCCTACCGGTCAGATCTACATATACAGTAAAAGAATATGCAAAATTATATATTAAGGAGATATATCTGACCGTGGGGCCCAGTTTACTGACATTTTTGGAGGTCATTTCAGAGAGGTCTAGGAACTTAGGTGAATCTCAGCACAACTTTTCATCCATAGACTGATGGACAAGCTGACCGCACAATACAGACACTAGAGGATATGTTACGAGCATGTGTATTAGATTTTAAAGAAGTTGGGATGAACATATACCTCTTATCGAGTTTACATATAATAACAGTTACCGCTCCAGTATCCAGATGGCCCTGTACGAGGCTTTGTATGGGCGTAAGTGCAGATCTCCTATAGGGTGGTTTGATGTTGGAGAATCTGGGTTACATGGGCCGAATCTGGTTCAGCAGGCCATAGAAAAGGTAAAGCTTATCAGGGAGCGACTGTTGACATCTCAGAGTCGTCAGAAGTCATATTCTGACGTATGGCGATGAGATTTAGAGTTCGGGGTTAATGACTTGGTATTCTTAAAGGTGTCACCTATGAAAGATGTGATGAGGTTTGGCAAGAAGGGAAAACTTAGCCCACAGTATATTGGGCCTTATAGGATCATTCGAAGAGTGGGCCAAGTAGCTTATGAGTTAGAATTTCCCTTGAAATTAAAGTCTGTCCATCTGGTTTTTCACATATCTATATTGCGAAAGTGCATTGGCGATCCTAGTAGAGTGGTGCCCGCGGATGATGTACAGATCACTGAGGAATTGTCATACGAGGGAATTCATGTTTCCATCCTAGAGCAACAAATCAGCAAGCTACGGAATAAGGAAATAGCCTTCATGAAGGTTTTATGGAGGAACAAGAATGTGGAAGAGATGACGTGGGAAGCGGAGGAAGAAATGAAGTCTAAATAGCCCCACCTATTTCAAACATGAGATATGGATCGAGGTGGGATACCTCATCACAGCCCTATTCAGGCCAGTAGGTTCTCCGGTAAGCCCTTATTTTTGACTTTTCGAATTTATAATAAACAACCGTGTGAGGTCAAGTGTGGCATATATAGCATTTTTTCTGGCTACACGCAGGGTGGTTTTAGTCTAGTGTATGGAGGAGACTCTGGAAAAACTTTTCCAAGGTATCTAAGAGTAAACATTCGAGGACAAATATTTCTAACGGGGGAAGGATTTTACATCTTGCATTTTTGTATATTAAAATTTCGTCTTCAGTTAATTGACATAGACTCACGGATAAGATTATCTTGAGGTTAACGTGGTTATGCTATTTATAATAAGTGTTAAGTAAGTGTCATGAAGGATAAATGGTACATGAATTAAAAAAATGAGTTTCGTTGAAAGTGGCCAATTTAGGATAAAATACGAGTCGAACGATAATACCCGATAATTATGGACTAGTACCATGAAAGGTACCATATGAACACGATAGTATGATGTATAAAGTATATTAAAAATAAGTAAAATTTTAAGTAATTTGAGACAACTCTTAATTTTGCGGGTAATTGGTTAATTACAGTCACACCCTTTTTTTTACACCTCTACTAACCCTCTTAAAAATAATATAAAGGTTTTGCAAAGCTCGAAAGGGTTTTCAATTTTGAAAGTGACAAAAATTGTGTTTCAAAGGATTTTTCAGAGTCGCCACCTGACATTTGATTTCGGTGTGCCAAGTCACCATTTTAAAAATAAGAATTTTCCTTCAAAATATATTTGACTCTAAAATTGAGTGCACCAGAGATTTGGGCAAGGGGGTTCATTTGACTTGGGGAGAATGTGTTAAGCATTACTCGAGTCCCGTAACTAGTACGGTTACGTACATAATCAAGTCGACTTTTAAGAATACTCAAATTGAGGTGGAAACACACAAACAAAAATAAATACGAAAGAGGCTCGAGGTCGTCCACATCTAGTAAAAGAAAAATAATAAAAGTAAAATCCTAAGCTATCCTACACTATACTTCCTCCACGGTGTAGTTTCGGCCTCTATTACATTCACTTCGGGGCATACCCCGGATAATAATGATACATACAAACTCCGTGGGGCATTCCCCTGAATATAAACTAAAGAGAACAACCTCTTACCTCAGCAAAATAAAAAGAAGCGACCTACGGTTTGCCTACCCGAATGTGGTATCGGCCTAAAACATGTCACTCATTCTTTATTACTACATTGTATGCGTGCTCCTAGTAAATTGAACATGAAATAAAATCAATAAAACAAAACCAAATAAGTGTTGAGGACTCATTTTTCTTTTTAGTTTTTTACCCATACCCCACGGTCATATTCCAAATTTGCGCAAAATCAATTCCCATATCCTATGTTTAGTTTAAATAAGGATAATTTTTTAGCCACATATCTCCCAAAAACAATTGATTTGAGTAAATATACAAGCAATCAATTAAACAAAGCAAGAACTTTGCATATGTAACTGAAGGATCGCAAAATCGTATCACTGAAACAAGCAATTAAAGTTAGACAAAAATGAATGAGCAAAGAGTTGAAGAATTGAACCTCAGCAGAATGTTGTCTTCAATATTAACGAGAAAATCCCCAATTCTGCTATATCAACTTCGAAAGTATTAAAATGTGACAACGAACTTCGATTAAAATCTGGGCAGAAAGCGAAAACAGGGACTGTGAACTACACCTCGGATGACAAACCACTTTGACAGACCTTTTTCAACTCAGCTCGCAAACTTGCCATTTGAAACTAAAATCTAAAGGACTTGAATTCGAAATCAGAATATGAAAAATTCCCAATCGTTCTTCCTCTGTTCTATTCTATTTCGTGCCCTACTGTGTTTGGTTTTTCTGTTCTATTGTCCTATATCCACTCTCTTGGGCTGCTGCTGGTGGTTTCTGGCGGGCTCTAGTGGTAGGGATGGCGGCAATGAGGCTAAAGAAGACGGTGCGGCTGCTGGTGTTAGGGGTTAGGTGGCGACTATGATTTTTAGGGGTGGTGAAGGATTTGATAGTGAAGAGGGGGAAGCTTGGCGTGGTGGGTGTCCGGTTAAAGAAGGGATGAGTGTCGTAGATGGTTTTCTCGGGTTCTTTCTTGGGTTAGGCGGCGACTGCTTGGGGTGTGGAGGAGATTAGGGTTTATCTAGGGATAGTTAAGTGTGAAGAAGAAGTTCTTTAGGGTTCCTAGGTTTTTTATTAGGGTAGCTGGGCTTGGGATTATGGACTAAGCTCTGAATTGGGCCAAATATTTGGCCAAATTTGCCTTTAAAAGTGGTCCTTTAACTCTACTAGACTACAAAATATTAATTCCTAAAATAATAACAATAAAATTGTGAAATCGTTCCTTATTAATTAAACCAAACTACATTATGACATGAAACTATATATATTGATAATTTTGAAGATTATAATAAAAATGGGTTAAAAATAATATTTTTTCAAAATTACCTAATACCTTAATTAAAAAGAGAAAAATGAAACTAATTTTTGTATTTTTTTCAATTTTTGTGCTTTAAAAGTATAATAAAAATCAATAATAAAGTGAAATACTATAGAAATAAACTCATTGTGACGACCCAAAGGATCATCACCAGTTTCCTCATTCGTTCCGTGCTTCTGAGGCCTTGAAAACCTTATTTTTACTTGTCTTGATTTGCGTGCGCAATCCGGGTGCATAGCTGGAAAGCTTTTATGTTGAAATATGTGAATTTTGTGAAAATTTTGAAGAATTTTGAGATTACTATGATTAAAGTTGACTTTGGTCAATTGTAATGACCCAGTCAGTCGTTCTGAGAGTTATAGCCCCGTTTTCGCAATTTCTGTTTCTTTATGTGTTGTTAAGATATGTTGAGTTGTATCGAGTTGGTAGGTTTGGGTTCGAAGTAGTTTTGGAGTGATATGATCATTTAGTCTCTTAGTTAGAAAGCTAAGTTAAACAAGTTAACTGGAAGTTGACTTATGAGTAAACGAATTTGGATTTGGATTTTTATGATTCGATTAGCTTCTTTGGTTGATTTTAGATTTAGGAGTGCGTCCAGAATGAAATTTAGAGGTCCTTGTTAGAATTAGGCTTGAATTGGCGAAAGTTGAAAGTTTAGAAGTTCTTAGGCTTAAATTTGAAGTTGATTTGGTGTTTTGGTGTTATTTTGGGTGTTTCGGAGGTTCGAATAAGTTTGCATAGTGATATATGACTTGTTGGAATTATTGGTTGAGGTCCCGAGGGCCTCGGGTGAGTTTCGGATAAGTTTGGGTTGTGTTGTGCTTGTTTTTCTTATGTTTCTATGCCGTTTCTTCAAGTATAAATGATATCATATTGAACAAATAAGCTCCAATTTCGTTTTGATTGAAGAATTAGATCCGTATCGTAATTAGGGACCTGTAGCAAAAAGAATCATTAAATTTGGATATCATATGAGGATTTTATGGTCATTTTACTAAAAATTCGGTTGTCAGATTTTTCAGAGTAATTACGAAATTGCCACTAGCAGCGTATTTAAAAACCTGCATTATTTGCAAATATTAAAACCTACATATCTCATTTATTATAAGGTCAAATTGAGTGATTCAAAAGCCTAACTTGATTAGAATTTCACAAGGAATCCATTGGAGGCATAAAATAGGAGTTTCGGAATCGTTTGACATGAGAAACGAGGCAGAATAGCTGGTATAAAAATACATAAAACTAGGGTTTGCTCATTCGGTCATATTTTAAGTTGGGGAGCTCGAATTTGGGAGATTTTAAAGGATATATTTACCATATGGATTGCGGTAAGTTTTCTCTACTCGGTTTTGATTATAATTTCTGAATCCATCTTCGTTTTTGGGATTTGAATGATGATTTAAAAGTGAAATTTAGGGGAGCTAGGGTCTGAGTATTTGAGAGTTTTAAGTGAGGATTTGAAGGACCAAACGGAGTCCAATTTTGACAAATTTTATATGGTTAGACACGGGAGAGGACGAGGATGATTTTTCTGCCATTTTTGACTGATTTTGAGAGGTGGGCCCGGGGGTCGGATTTTGGCCAATTTCGAATTTTTGACATATTTTATAGTTTTTATTGTGGAATTCGATTCTTTAGCACATGGTGATGGTATTAATCTGATTATGGTTAGATTCGGAGATTTTGGAGATCGAGTCCAGAGACGAGGGCATCCCGAAGTAGGATTTTATACGATTGAGGTAAGTAACAGTTTTAACTCTGGCTTTGAGGGTATAAACTTGGAGAAATTGATATCATGTGATTGTTCGGTGGTGATACCCATGCTAGATGATAGGCGTGTGGGTGTGCACTGCGAGGGATTGAGACTTGGTCCGTCCCGTGAGGCCTTATGGCCATCATTTGTGTTTACGTAGTTACTTGTTGTTAAACTTGTCTGCCTTCATGTTAGAGATCATGCTTAGGCTTAATTTATTCATGCTCACATTATTTGCACTCAATCATAGAAATTATTGTACTTGTTTACCTCAGTCTTTATGATTTGCTAATATGCTGTGATACTTGATGTGGGTTGTGTTCCCTTAATTGTTGATGATGGTGAAGCTAGTGAGATACATGATTGAGTGAGGCCGAGGGCCTGGTTGCGAGGATATTAATATCATAGAGCGTGAGTTGTCCGCGTAGCATGTGAGTTAACCATGCGGGTCCAGGTATTGATACCATAGCGCATGAGTTGTCCGCGTAGCACGTGAGTTGACCGTGCGGATCCAGGTATTGATATGATGGCACGTGAGTTGTCTGTGCTTAGAGCTTGGGCTCTGGGAGCCCCTCCGGACTCTGTACACACCTCCAGTGAGCGAGAGTGTTGAGTGTTGAGTGTGGAGTGTTGAGTGCGAGTGTTGAGTAATGGAGTGACATTGTTGTGAGGTTGCATTTACTTTTGTTGTTACCGCACTTACCTATTAATTTCTTTGTGGCATTTACTGAGTTATGGAAATTTACCTGTTTATTCTTGTTTATTGTAAATTGTGAAAATAAATAATTGGACTGTTATGCTCAGCTCGTCACTACTGCTCAGTTCCTTAGTTATTTCTGTTACTACTGAGGTGGTTGTACTAATACTACACCCTGCACCATATGTGAAGATCCAGGTGAGTTAGAGCGAGGTGATTGTTGAGTTCAGACCATCTATCTTTGGAGACAGCAAGCTAGATGTTAGCGTCCGTAGGGCCTTGTTACTCCTTTTGTCATTTCTTATTTTGGACGGTTAGACAGTTTATATTTCTTAGTT
>MU768602.1:3765-16742 GCA_026770625.1 Nicotiana glauca
GGTGATTGAGTTTTGGTCCGAGCCTCGAGTTTGGACCATGTGGGCCTGGTGTCTAATTTCGGAATTTTTGGAATAATGCTTGGAAATTTATATCTAGGCTATGAGTTGTTACTATTGAGTCTTTATTGATATTATTAAATTGATTATACCTAGATATCACTGAATTGGAGGTTGAATCACGAGGTAAAGCAATAGTTGAGGATTAAGCGGATTTCAAGGCTTTGAGGTAAGTGTTTGGTCTAACCTTAGCTTGATGGAATAGGAGTTGAGTCTTGTTGCTAATTGCTATGTGATCGAGTACGACGTAAAGGCATGGTGACTCGTATCTATACATTAGTGTCTAGCATGACCGTGAGTCCTTATAATGTGATTATCATGAGCTGGCTGTGAATTCCATGTTATTGGAGGATGTCTATACATATTGTGAATAACGTGTGAACAGTAAATGATCATTAAATTCTTTGGAGCGTTGGCTCAGAATAGTAAAGTGAATTATAAGATAAGTAAAGTAAGGAAAAAAGGAAACGTTGTTGATTATTCCCTTGCCGGGACGTAAGTATTTAATGTATTCTCCCTTGCCGGGATGATTGAACTATTAATTGTGCTCCCTTGCCGAGATGATTGAACTATTAATTGTGCTCCCTTGACGGGATGATTGAACTGTTAATTGTGCTCCCTTGCCGAGATGGTTGAACTATTAATTGTGCTCCCTTACCGGGATGATTGAGTTGTTAATTGTACTCCCTTGCTGGGATGTTTGCTATGTATTTGTCTGTTGTGTGTCCCTTCATTGTGACTGTTGCTTGGGGACTTAGACTGTTAAATGATATTGAGGAGCGGGTTGCACGCCGCAACAAATGACATTGAGGATCGGATTGCGCGTCGCAGCAATGATAACTGATAAATAATGTGGGTCGGGTTGCACGCTGCAACAGTGATATGTGGAGCGGGTTGCACACCGCAACAGTATTATGTGGAGCGGGTTGCAAGCCGCAACAATGGTAATTATGGAGCAGGTTGCACGCCGCAACAGTTGTTGATATATGTGGTTATGTCTGAATATTGACTTCTTGTTTCATGGTGGACTTTAAGCTGTTTGGTTGTTACTCTGGATTACTGCTAATTGTATTTTCCCATAGCATGTTTTTCCCTCCCATATTGTTAATTACTTGGTATTCGATTTCCGTTGTATATTTATAACTGCACAGGTTTATGTGGTGTCCAGTCTAGCCTCGTCACTACTTCGCCGGGGTTAGGCTAGACACTTACCAGCACATGGGGTCAGTTGTGCTGATACTACACTTCTGTGCATTTTTGCACAGGTCCAGGTTCTGAGCAGTAGCAGCAGCAGCAGCAGTAGTTCGGGAGCAGGATTTTATTATCACGAGACTGAGGTATCCTTGCAGGCGTCCGCAGGCCCGACGTCTCTTCTTATTTTTTTTCATTTATGTTGTTGCCTCATTGTTTCGAGACAGACAGCTGTTATATTTCTTTCAGACCTTTATCTGTAGTTTATTCTTAGTGGTTCGTGAGTGTGTGACACCAAATCTTGGGTAGAGAATATTGTTGAGCATTTCGTATTTATTTTAGATTTATAAAATTAGACTTCCGCAGTTGTTGTTGTTATTACTACTGATGCTATAAATTGTCAACAGAATGGTTTTGCTAATGAAACGGGTAGTAAGTTGGTGTGCCTAGCTACCACGAGTAGGCGCCATCACGATCCCGATGGTGAAAAATCCGGGTTGTGACAAATATCTGGCACCTGAATGTCCTTGGCATCCTTTATTTTTGGGGATCTTTACACCAGTGGTCGCCCAATTTTACTATTTATTTTTAATAGCCCGTGTACATAGATTATATACTAATTATATATAGTTATATACATATTATACATACATTATATATTCATCGGTTATTTTTAGTTCAAATAATCGAGTAGGCTGCTATTTAGGTTAATTTTTCTTATTCTTTTCTCATTGTTTATTACCTGGGACAACGTTAAAATTATCCATATCGTAGAGGTGCAAAATGCAAAAAACTCAGGATCTTGAATCATAGCTAATGATAACATAGTTCTTGCCAACAACAAAAAAATGATATTAGTATGAGTTAGTGAGATAATTGCACGATTTTTCGTTCATACTCTCGCTGATGACTGTCATGTCTAGAATTTTCAGTATCAAGTAGTATTTAAAATGCCAAATTTTCATCTTATACTATTTCTCATGTAGGATTTAATTATTCAAGTTATAGGTTTCAAGAGGCAATCCAATAAATTTTATGTTTCAATCTTGAAATTAATCAATTTGACTCTGGAAACACAAAAGACAGTATCTAGTTGGGGTTGGAGGGTAGATTATGTATTGTATGGATAATGCGTAAAGTTCTTACACCATTAGAATAAATTAACCAACTATTATAGATATATATTTACTTAAAAGGTAACTCTCTATGATAATTAAGTAACTGAGTAAAAATAGTAATTAACATGCCATCTAGTGTTAAATTACACCGATAGTGTGAAAAATTACGTCGTCATGTACAAAACTTTAAATGACTATCTTTAATTGGTTTCCTTCTTTGTTCCTTCCTGTCTCCATGGGAAATAATCTATAAACAGATGTACAGCATGCTAAAAAAGCAATCTAACATCACGTTGACGTAAGATTTGGAGAAGGACTGCATGCCAGGAAATGTGATATAAACAATCTACCTTAATGCAAGTATTACTGGCTGCTTCTACTGTTCGAACCCGTAACCTATAAGTTATACGGAGATAACTTTATCGTTTCTGCAAGACTTTTCTCGCATATCCACATTGTGCTATCTCATGTTTTGTCCTTTGGAGCTTGCTAGAAGTGCAATAATAATAGCCTTTGGATTAGAAGCAATAAATATATATATTGAATAATCCACTCTGTTTAGAGCTATAAAAGATAGTATGGAAATGACAATTGTAAAAGGAAAGGAAACAGTGCAGCAGTTGCATATATAGCCACTCTGGCAGAATAATATACACGTGTGGTAAGCTTCTCTCCTTATTTACTAGGATTTAAATTATATATATGCATTATAAGTATGAATTTTTTTTTTTAATTAAAAAAACTAACAATGTTATTAAACTTGTGAAATTAAGTGATACAGTCAGACCTTTTTATAACATCTTTATATAACAACACTTCACAATAAAAGTCAAGTTTTTCCGGAACCAAATATCATATTTTGTTATAATATGTCTTCTATAGCACCAATTCGTTATAACATCCAAAACTATCCAGAATAAACAATGCTGCCGTAGAGATCTTTGACCGTATAAGAAATAAGGAAATTCTTATTAAGGGAAGTAGCAAGTGATATTGGGATACATTAAGTATCCTTTTCAAGTCTTGTTACTTAATTTCTTTTCTTATATGTCAGAGGCCTCATTTTTGCTAGTAGGTTTGTGAATTAATTTTTTGTAAAATATTAAGCATTTTAAAGTAAAAAAAATAATTTTTTAGTAAAATGATATTTGAATAATTCGAAGCATTTGAAAATATTTTTGATTTTCTATTTAGTAGTAAAAAATATTACATTAATGCGATGACCAAGGGTCATATTGTATTTTAGAATCCGAATCCAGGTTCTGAGGCCTTGAAAACCTAATTTTCTTTTTACTTGATTTGTGTGCACAGTCCGAGCGCGTTTCCGGAAAGTTTTTTTTTGGTGAAATTTAAGAAAAATATTGAATTTGGCTTTTAAAATTAATTAAAGTTGACTTTGATCAATATTTTTGGTAAACGGATTCGGACCCATAATTTGACGGTCCCATATGGTCCGTAACAAAATATGGGACTTGGGCGTTTTCCTGGAATTGAATTCCGAGGTCCCTAGCTCGAGAAAAGAATTTTTAAAGAAAATTATTTGATGGAAAATATAAGGACTTTTGGAAATGAAATGGCGTGTGATCTCGATGGTATCGGGCCCGTATTTTGGTTTCGGAGTCCGATACAGGTCTAAATAATAATTAACTTGAATCTGTGAAATTTGGTAAGAATAAGAGTTGATTTGGTATAAATCGGACCCTTGGTTGAGAAAATGAGAATTTCAATGTTCATAAGAATTTCATGATTTTAAGGTTAAATTCATAGTTGTTGATGTTATTTTGATGATTTGATCGCACGAGCAAGTACGTATGATATCTTTATACTTACGTGCATGTTTGGTTTAGATCCCTGAGGGCTCGGGTGAGTTTTGGATAGGCCACAGAGTGATTAGAACTTAGGAAAACTCAGCTGATGCATCTGGTGTTTTGCACAGGCCTCTAATCTCCGACTTCACAATTGCAAAGTGATTAAGCCTGGGAAATGCGACAATAATGTCGCAAATGCGAACCAGGCCTGGGCAGGCCATCCTCGCAAATTCGACATTTTGGCCGGAATTGCGATGGCCCCTTATGTTGCAAATAGCAACAAAAATTTATAGGGTTTGCAATTGCGAACCCCTGATCGCAATTGCGATAACTGTAGCCTGTTAAGTGAGATTTCAGACGGGATTTTCACTATTTTTCAATTCTTTCAAACCCTAAACATCCCTAGGTGATTTTTCAAAGACCCAAACTTCTCCAAATCATAGGTAAGTGATTTCTAACTCATCTTATTCAATCTAATTCATCTTTTTACATGATTCCACATCAAAGTCTAGGGTTTTTCGTGGGAAATTGAGTGTTTTTGGGTAGAAATTAGGATTTTTAATTTTTGGGGATTTGGACCTCAATTTGAGGTCGAATTTCAAAATCAATTGCATATTTGAGTTCGTGGGTGAATGTGTAATCAGGTTTTGGTTTGAACTTCGAGTTTTGACCAAGCGGGCATGAGGTCAATTTTTGACTTTTTGGGTTAAGCATTGGGAAATCTATATTCATGCATTAAAATTAGTTTATTTAAAATTTATTGATGTTATTAAGTAAATTATGACTAGATACAAGCGAATTGGGAGTGGAACCTAAAGGTAAAGTGGTAATTGAGGCTTGATTTTGTCTGTGGAATTGAGGTAAGTATTTGGTCTAACCTTTGCTTGAGGGAATAAGAGTTGTGGTCTTATTTGCTACGTGTTAGTGTTGAGTACGACATATAGTTATGGTAACGAGTATCTATACATTGGTATCAAGTACGTATGTGAGTCTTATACCATGATTGTTGTGACTCTTATTATGTATTGTCCATGCTTAAATTGATGATTATCAATGTTGAACAAGGCTTATGATAATTTCTTGCTAATTGATCATTATTGAGTATTGGCTCAAGTTGAGATTCATTTTTTGAAGTAACTGTTGGAACGAGATTGGTTATAGCTGAATCCCTTGCCTGGATTTATTTGTTTCTATTGTTGATTCCCTTGGCGGGATGTATTGCTTCTATTATTTGGGTGAGGATGAGTGTAAACCACAAAGGGTGATGCCGTGTATGATATGTGAGCAAGTGTTAATGCACGAAGGGTGATGCAATACACGATATTGTGAGTGTTAATGCACGAAAGGTGATGCCATGTCGATATTGTGAGAGTTAGTGCACGAAGGGTGATGCCATGTCGATATTGTGAGAGTTAGTACACGAAGGGTGATGCGGTGGCATGATTATGAGAGTTAATGCACGAAGGATGATGCCATGCCATTTCTGTTGTTTCTTACGGTGAGAATGAGAGTAAAAGCACGAAGGGTGATGTTTCATTATTTCTGTTGATACAAATATGATGTTCATTATATTTCTCTATTGAATTACTATTAGAATTTGATATTCCCCGCAACATGTTCCCCTTCCCATCTTTATATGTTATTTCCTGTTATTATTGTTATATACGTATATGATTTAACTGCACAGGTTTATGTGGTTGTTTTGTCCCAGCCTCGTCACTACTTCGTCGAGGTTAGGCGCGACACTTACCAGTACATGGGGTCGGTTCTACTGATACTACACTCTGCACTTTAGTGCATATTTCAGTGCCAAACCTCCTGAGTAGCTTGTTGGAGCTTCCTCAAGTCCATGGAGACCAAGGTAGATCTACTGGCATTCGCAGAGCCTAAAGTCCCCCTTTCCCTGCTTTAGTTTTCTGTTGTCTCTTCTATTTCGAGAACAATTATACTTCTTTCTGACTTGTATTTGTTGTAAATCTTAGTCGTATGTGGATTGTGATACCAGATTCTATGGGTAGTTATGTACTTGAGTTGTGGCACTATTATTTTGCCTCCTCATTTCTCAATTATTTGATTAGCTAATATCTGATTTTGTTTGATTAATAAAAATGGTGGTTAAAACTGTAATTTTCGGTTTGCCAAGCTTTCACGAGTAGGTACCATATCGACCCTAGGGGATAGGAAATCTGGGTCGTGACAAGTTGGTATCAGAGCTCTAGGTTTCCTAGGTCTCACAATTCACGAACAAGCTAGGTAGAGTCTGAGGGATTGGTACATAGACGTCTGTGCTTATCCCTAGAGGCTATAGAATTTAGGAAAAACTTCACATATATTCTTTTCCGTCGTGCGATTTGATTTCTCAATGCTAATTAAACTTCCACTCTATTCTTTCGCAGATGGTGAGAACACGTACCCATTTCTTCAGCTGACCAGCATCCCGAGCCCCTCGTGGCAGGTCCTACGAGGGGCCGAGGCTGAGGCTGTGCTAGAGGCCGTACTAGAGGTCGAGGTTGAGGCAGGTCTCAGCTCAGAGATCGAGCAGTAGCACCAGCGGCGGAGCCTCAGATAGAGTTTGAGGATGAGGTTCAGGCCCAGATAGTTCCAGCAGGGCCAGCTCAGGTCCAAAGGGGTTCATCGCCACCCCGAAACTCCAGGATGCTCTGGTCCGTCTAGTGGGCCTTATGGAGAGTGTCACTCAGGATGACATATTCCCTATAGCACCAGCTGTCTCTCAGGCTGGAGGAGGATCCCAGACTCCTTCTACGCACACTCCGAAGTATATGACTCTCCAGTTTCAGACTCCAGCAGCGCAACCAGTTTGGGTAGTTCAGTCGGGTGTTATAACACAAACCAGTGATGGGTCAGCTATGTCTGTTGATGCCTTATGAAGGCTGGACATGTTCACCAAGATTTTCACTACTACTTATGGTAGTACAACTTTAGAGGATCCCCAAGATTATTTGGACAGCTTTCACAAGGTTCTACAGAACATGGGGATAGTGGAGACCAATGGGGTCGACTTTGCTGCTTTTCGTCTGTCAGGTTCCGCCAAGACTTGGTGGAGGGATTATTGTTTGACTAGACCAGCTAGGTTACCGACATTGACTTGGGATTAGTTCTCTCAGCTATTTTTGGAGAATTTTCTTCCTATCACTCAGAGGGAGGACTATCAGAGGCAGTTTAAGCGTCTCCAGCAAGGTTCTATGACCGTCACTCAGTATGAGACCAGATTTATTGAGTTATCCCATCATGCTCTTTTCATACTTCCCACCGAGAAAGATCGGGTGAGGAGGTTTATTGAGGGACTAGCTCAGTCTATCAGATTGCAGATGGCTAAGGAGATAGGGTGTGATATTTCTTTCTAAGATACAGCCAATATGGTCAAGCGAGTTGAGATGGTTTTATCACAGGGGAGTGTTCAGGGGTCTGACCAGAGGTCTTATCATTATGGAAGGTTCAATGGTTCTTTATCTGGAGGCAGGGATTCTTTTAGTAGAGGCCATCCTCCCAGGCCGTTTCATTCAGCACTATAGGCTTCTCACGGTGCTCCAGGTGGCCATGGTTCTCATATGCAGTATTCTGATCGGCTACCTTACAAAGCACCACCAGCTCCTATCAGTGCATCCCCGCTCCAAAGTTTTCAGGGTGGTTACTCAGGCTGTTAGGGCCAGTAGTCTTAGTAGCCAAGGACTTATTATACTTGTGGCGATCCAAGGCACATAGCTAGATTTTGCCCTCAAACATCGAGCAGTTCTCAGCATAAGGGTTCTCATGCTATGGTTCAGGCACCGGGTGTTCCACCGCTTGCTCGGCCAGCTAGAAGTAGGGTTCAGGCAGCTAGAGGTAGAGGTCAAGGTGTTAGAGGTGGAGGCCAGCCAGTAGGAGGCCGTCCTAAAGATGTATTTCAGAATGGTGGGGCCCAGCCCCGATGTTATGCTTTTCTAGCTAGGACTGAGGCTGAGGCATTTGATGCCGTTATCACAGGTACGGTTTCTATTTGCAGTAGAGATGATTTAGTTCTATTTGATCCAGGGTCTACATTCTCCTATGTGTCATCTTATTTTGCTATGTATTTGTTTGTGCCTCGTGATTCTTTGAGTGCTCTTGTATATATGTCCACACCGGTGGGTGATTCTACTATTGTAAATCATGTCTATTGCTCGTGTGTAGTTATTATTAGGGGTCTTGAGACCCGTGTAGATCTCTTACTTCTGGATTTGGTTAATTTTGATGTCATTTTGTGGATGCATTGGTTGTTACCTTATCATGCTATATTGGACTGTAACACCAAGACTGTGACCCTAGCCTTGCCGGGTTTGCCTCGATTGGAGTGGAGAGGGAATCTTGGTCATTCTGTCAGTATGGTTATTTCTTATTTGAAGGCTCAGCGTATGGTCGAGAAAGGGTGTTCGGCTTACTTGGTGTATGTTCGTGATTCTAGTGTTGAGGTTCCTTCTATAGATTCTATGCCAGTTGTTCAGGAGTTTCCAGATATTTTTCCTGCAGGCCTACCGGGGATGCCACCTGATAGAGATATCAACTTTTGCATTGATTTGGCTCCGGACAATCAGCCTATTTCTATTCCTCCATATCATATGGCCCCGCCAGAGTTGAAAAATTGAAGGAGCAGCTGCAAAAATTGCTTGATAAAGGGCTTTATTAGACCTAATGTATCACCCTAGTTTGCACTAGTGTTGTTTGTTAAGAAGAAGTATGGGTCGATGAGGATGTTTATAGATTATCGGCAGTTGAACAAGGTCACCATCAAGAACAAGTATCCATTGACGAGGATTGATTATTTGTTTGATCAGCTTCAGGGTGCCAAAGTGTTTTCGAAGATTGATTTGAGATTTAGCTACCATCAGTTGAGGATTAGGGCATCCACTATCCCTAAGACAACTTTTCACACTCGGTACGGGCATTCTGAGTTCTTAGTGATGTCATTTGGGGTTGACGAATGCCCCATCATCTTTTATGGATTTGATGAACCAGGTGTTCAAGTTTTATCTGGATTCATTTGTGATTGTATTTATTGATGATATTTTGATCTACTCCCGCAGTCGAGAAGAGTATGAGTAACATCTTCGTGTCGTTCTTCAGACTTTGCGAGACAGTAAATTGTATGTTAAGTTTTTGAATTGTGAGTTTTGGTTGAGTTCGGTTGTCTTCTTGGGTCATGTTGTATCGGTAGAGGGTATTCAGGTGGATCCGAAGAAGATAGAGGCAGTCAAGGACTATCCTAAACCCACATCAGCTACTGAGATCCGAAATTTCTTCGGTTTAGCGAGTTATTACCATTGGTTTGTGGAGAGGTTTTCATCTATAGTAGCCCCGATGACCAGGTAGACCTAGAAGGGTGCCTAGTTCAGGTGGTCAGATGAGTGTGAGGTGAGCTTTCAGAAGCCCAAGATAGCTTTGATTACGGTGCCAATGTTGGTCTTGCCCACAGGTTCAGGGCATATACCATTTATTATGACGCATCTCGTATTGGACTTGGTGCGATGTTGATGCATAATGGCAAGGTTATTGCATATGCTTTGTGCCAGTTGAAGATTCACGAGAAAAATTACCCCATTAATGATTTAGAGCTAGAAACCATTGTTCCCCCATTGAAAATTTGGAGGCAATATTTATATGGCGTGTCATGTGAGGTGTTCACAGATCACAAGAGCCTACAGTATTTGTTCAAGCAGAAGGAGCTAAATTTGAGGTAGAGAAGGTGGTTAGAACTATTGAAAGACTATGATATCACCATCTTGTATCACCCGTGGAAGGCAAATATAGTGGTCGATGCTTTGAGTAGGAAGTTAGCTAGTATGGGTAGTCTTGCGTATATTCCAACCGGCGAGAGACCGCTTGCTTTGGATGTTCAGACTTTAGCCAATCAGTTTGTGAGGTTGGATCTTTCTGAGCCCAACCGTGTTCTAGCTTGCACAGTCGCTCATTCTTTATTATTTGAGCATATAAGGGATCGGCAGTATGATGACCCTCATTTGCTGTCCTTAGGGACACAGTGCGGCACGATGGTGCCACGCAGGTTATAGTTGGAGATGATGGAGTTTTGATGATGCATGGTCGAGTTTGTGTGTCTAATGTGGACGGCCTTCGTGACTTAATTCTAGAAGAGGCCCATAGTTGTCGGTATTCTATTCATTCAGGCGTCGCTAAGATGTATCAGGACTTGCAGCAGCATTATTGATGGAGGAGGATGAAGAATGATATTTTTGCATAGATAGCTCGGTGTTTGAATTGTCAGCAGTAAAGTACGAGCATCAGAGACTTGGTGGCTTATTTCAGAAGATTGAGATTCTTGAGTGGAAGTGGGAGCATATCACTATGGGTTATTGTTGATAGGCTGACTAAGTCAGCGCATTTCATTCCTGTGGTAGTCTCCTATTCTTCAGAGAGGTTAGCTGAGATCTATAATCAGGAGATTGTTCATATTCATGGTGTACCCATGTCTATTATTTTTGACCAATGTACGCAGTTTACCTGGTATTTCTAGAGGGCAGTTCAGTCTGATTTGGGTACACGGGTCGAGTTGAGCACATCATTTTATTCTCAGACGGACGGACAGTCCGAACGTACTATTTATATTTTGAAGGATATACTCTGAGCATGTGTTATTGACTTTGGAGGTTCGTGGGATTAGTTCTTGCCATTAGTGGAGTTTGCCTACAACAACAACTATCAGTCGAGAATCTAGATGGCTCCCTACGAAGCATTATATGGTAGACGGTATCGATCGCCAGTTGAGTAGTTTGAGCCAGGAGAGGCTCGATTGTTGGGTACAAATTTGGTATAGGATGCCTTGGATAAGGTTAAGATCATTCAGAATAGGCTTTGTATAGCTAAGTCCAGTTAAAAGATTAGGCCGACCATAAGGTTCGTGATGTGGCATTCATGGTCAGAGAGCAAGTGTTGCTTCGAGTGTCGCCTATGAAGGGCGTGATGAGATTTGGGAAGAAGGACAAGCTAAGCCCTAAGTTCATCGGACCTTTTGAGATTCTTGATCGAGTAGGAGAGGTGGGTTACATACTTGCGTTGCCGCCAAGTTTATCAGCTATGCATCCAGTGTTTCATGTGTCCATGCTTCAGAAGTATCACGGTGAACCCTCCCACATGTTAGACTTCAGAACTATCCATTTGGACAAGGACTTGACCTATAAGGAGGAGCCAGCAGCTATTCTATACCGGCAGGTTCGTCAGTTGAGATCGAAGAATTTCCCTTCAGTTCGTGTGCAGTGCGGAGGTCAGCCTGTTGAGGCAGTGACCTGGGATCCGAGACCGATATGCAGAGTAGATAGCCCTATTTTTTCACCGACTTGAATACTTTTTATGTACGTTCGAGGACTAACGGTTGTTTTATAGGTGGAGAATGTGACCTAAAGGGCATCTTGTATTTTAGAATCCGAATCTGGGTCCCGAGGCCTTGAAAACCTCATTTTCTTTCTCTTCGATTTGTGTGCACAGTCCAAACACCTTTTCGAAAAGCTTTTTCATGAAATTTAAGAAAAATATTGAATTTGGCTTTTCTTTTGATTGGAAACCCGGTTGAGGAAAGAGAGCTCGGCGGCTCCCGTAGAGGCCTCGGATCTCGAATTGTAGTTCAGAACTTCTGAATGTCTCGGATGCCTGCCTGTATACAGGTTAATAAAAAGAAAAGAAATGACAAAGGAGTCGAGTAGTTCTTTCTTGCTGCGGGATACGTAGGCGACGTTTCGAGGCGTGAGCCATGATGTAGCCTTCTGCTATGTTTGACAAGGCTTGGCTGAAAATGTGGTTCTGCTTACCCTTTGATCCCTTCGAGGGAGGAGGCATAAATGTTGGTGATGAGTCATATGGTGAGGGATTTCCTCTCGTTATGTAACTCCTCGTCGAATACTTTAGTCCTGAATTTGTCGTGGGGTTTCATCCCTTTGGCGGAGTGGGGACAAAGTCGCCTCTGGGCGGTGTGCGTGTTGTCATATGAATAAAATGTCCGTGCTTTGCGGGCTCGACATTCCAGCCCGAGCTCAGGAGGGTTGTATAGAGGGAGTGACTTCCCTGATTGTTGTGGCGACCAGCGTCCGGAATCCATCAGAGATTAGAGGCATGGGAGTGATTTGGTTCGTTAGTTCGAACTACACTATTGGCTTTGGCCTAACACCATCGATATAGTTGGTCAGACCACCTGTACTTATAAACAAATGCTTTATTCAAAATAGGTTAAATGAGGGAGGGGTTACCAGTGCGTTAATATGAGATCGAGGCGAAGTCTCGACGTCCCTTTCCTCGGATGCAAGGGTGTCCTTTGGTAATATTCCCTGGAACCATCTTTTTCCAATGATGAGCACTTTCACTCAACACTTTATGGATCTTTGGAGGATGTTGCCGCCCCTTTACTGTCGTGGCACTATGCCGTGGCTTGTCAGCTTTGTTTTTCCCGAACTTCTTCCTCCCTTGGAGCTGGATTCGAGTTTGACCGCTCGATGATACTGTTGATACCCAATTTTTTCCTATGTATTTTTATACTCAAAATACTTTCAAAAAGGCATGTATATTCATATATAAGCATCCCCAAAGGTTTTGGTATTTTTCCAAATTTTTTTTGAAAGATTTTTAAAACCAATTTATGGCTTATTTTGTACTAAAAATCCAATAATTATTCCCAAAACTCGTCATTTTGGGTGAATAATTTATTTTATTTTCACATCTACACAAAAAATATAATTCACATGATTTTTACATAATTTTACAAGTCCATTTGGTATTTTTAAACTAAAATTGCATGAAATTGCAATTTTAGCCTATTTCTCGATTC
>MU768604.1:8861-25428 GCA_026770625.1 Nicotiana glauca
GTCCAATTGCGATCGCATAGACTAAAAATTCCGGTCCCTGAAATCCACTTATGCGATCGCATCAGTCACCATTGCGATCGCATTGAACAAGTTTCTCTAACTATACAATCGCACACTCCTTCACGCGATCGCATAGAGCAAAAATACCACCCCCTCCGAACCTTCTATGCGATCGCAGACTTACCTATGCGATCGCATAGAGTAAAATTCTCTGCAATATTTCTGCTGCATTAAACATGCTAAAATTCCCCGTTGGCCATCCGAATTCACCCCGAGGCCCTCGGGACCTCAACCAAATGCACAGATATGTTCTATTACTTCATTCAAACTTGCTCGTAACATAAAAACACCATCATAAACATCAAAATCATCGAATTACCACGGATTCAAGCCTAAGTTAAACTAAAACTTATGAAACTTGCATTTGATCTAAAACTCAACCTAAACACCTCCGAATGATCTGAAACTTTGCACGCATATCCAAAATCACCTAACGGAGCTACTGCAACTCTCGGAATTCCATTCCGACCCTCGGATCACAATCTCACCTATCAACCGGAATTCGCCAAAATCCAACCTTAGCCAATTCAAGCCTATTTCTACACCGGACCTCCAAATTCAATTCCGATTGTTTTCCTAAGTCATAAATCATCCCCCAAAACTAGTCGAATCATCAGAAATTCATTCCGAGACTTCTAACTCATAAGTCAACATTCAGTTGACTTTTCCAAATTAACCTTCTCAATAAGAGACCAATTGCCTCATTTCTAACCAAATTTTATCCGAATTACTTCAGATTCTCCAAATACATATAATGAAGTATATAGAAGCATAAAATGGGGAAAACGTGTCGGTAACTCCCGTAACAACTAGTCGGGTCGTTACAGGACACCCCTGGGCTCTCAAGTGCATGCCGGGCTTGGGTTTTATGCTTAGCATACCCAAAGCCATTTGTGCATAGAGTTGGGATTGGGCCTGTTAATTTCAGAGATATTTAATTTATGTCTTGGCCCGTTAATGTGTCATTATGGTAAGATTGAAATTGTAGGGTTCTTCAAAAAGAAAAATGTTAATATGAGGATTGGATTTGACATTTAGATTGGTATTATTTAAATTCTTTAAATTGATCACTCCATTGGCGTTCAAATGATATTGTAGTTGTGTCTCAAACTCATTAGTGTTGTTGTCGATTTTTTGGTTTAGGCTATTAACTTTAGCCCAGTTATACTAGATTTTCCTTATGACTAGCAGGCTTTTGAATGGGCTTCGTGAGTAGGCCCAGCTGCACTCCAGGCATGTCCATGTGTGTGGCAAACGGACATTAAGTCCATAGTCCAGTTTTAGCTTTTTCTTCGCGATTAGACGCTGTCCATTTTTATCAACTAGAATTAGCTTAGATTTTGGGCTTGAAATCAATTAAAAATCCCTATGACTTTAGTCCATTAATAGGATCCTTAGAATAATTTGAAAAAGGCTATATTAGATAACACAACAGTCATGGTTTCCTTTTTTGAATTTTAGTTAGAATACACTTTAAAATGAAATCGAGGCGAGCCGCTCTAAATAAAATACAAGTGCATGGACCTTTTTAATTATATTATTTTAAAAAATACTTAGAATTCGCGTGCCATTTAGCTAATTTTCATGGCCCCCCGCAAATTTAATAACTCGTTAGTTGCTTTAGGCGCGTTATTTTAATAAATTACTTTCCTAAAGTCGGGTGCACATTTATGTGACCCAAATTCAAATCTCAACAATGTTAAAACATGTCGAAGACCGCGGGTGCATTTATATGACGTGGATCAAGACGGGTTTTAACAGCGTTGCAATATTCCTTAAAACAAATAATTACATAAAACGGTAAAAAGTTAAAATTGCACATATGCTAAAAACATATTTAAAATCAGATAATTAAGCCGAATATAACAGTTAAGCGACCGTGCTAGAACCACGGAACTCGAGAATGCCTAACACCTTCTCCCGGGTTAACAGAATTCCTTACCCGGATTTCTGGTTCGCGGACTGTAATATAGAGTCAATCATTTTCCTCGATTCGGGATTTGAATCGGTGACTTGGGATACCATAAATCTCTCAAGTGGCGATTCTGAATCTTAATAATAAAAAATCCCATTTCAGTTGGAAATAACTCCCTTTATTATGCCCTTTACGGGGTGTAGAAAAAAGGAGGTGTGACAGCTCTGGCGACTCTGCTGGGGATAGGACCCAGAACCACTGCTTCAGGGTTCAGGAATTCGAGCTTGGAATAATTGTTGTATTTGGCTTATTTATTATCTGATTTTTATTACATGTTGGGCTTAATGTGCAAAAT
Organism: Nicotiana glauca; assembly: GCA_026770625.1. Lineage (NCBI taxonomy): Eukaryota > Viridiplantae > Streptophyta > Magnoliopsida > Solanales > Solanaceae > Nicotiana > Nicotiana glauca. The sequence continues at coordinate 11,192 of MU768604.1, forward strand.
GATGCTTTTACCGCTTTGATATTATTTGAATTGTACATATAAACTGTTATGAAGCCATTCTCTTCTTATCTTCGGGGATGTGCTCGCTGGTTGAGACTCCCTATTCTGTTAGTGTCATACCTTTTAATAAGAAAGAGGCTCAGACAATTTACTAAGCCGGACAATCTTGCGGGTCCCCGGTACGTAGCCCCCTCCTCGACTCGAGTTGTCCACTCGGGTACACAGTCTAGAACAAATACCCATGTCTTAAACCTAGAATAACTGAGCCTCATGCCGGATCCCTAGTAGGAACGTTTGTTTGCATTATGTGCATTTGACTTTGGAGGCTCAACACTGGGGTTGGGTCTTTCTAGGACAAGTGCACCCAAAATTGAAAACAGACCATCCTGATGCATCTTACATACTGCTTGTGCATTTATTTACTTTGAATTTTCATGGTGACCGACTTTCGAATATTTGAAAAAAAAAATAAAAAAAAGAAACACCAGTATAAGGGTTAAAGAGAGATAATTACCTGTTTTAAAAAAAACCAATGTCCAAATAGTGCCGAAACTCTGCCGAATTTTTTTGAAAAAATAATAAAAAAATATGTTTGTTTTCAAAATTAGTTTGTTTTATTTGCCAATGAAAAACAAATCTAGTTTTAAAAAATATTTTGTTTTATTTGCTCGAACTACATCAGTTTCATTCTTACAGGGGTGGGATACGTAGGCAACCCCCATCGGGTCCAACTTCCCTCTTTGCAAAATAGCACGAAATGAACAAAATTTTGTTTTTATTACAGTTAGGTAAAGTGATTCCGTTTTGCTAAAAATAGCCGACTGTTCCTGAAAGGGATGCCGGAAGACTGATTTTTTATAAACAGCCACCTTTGGTCTTTTTCAATTTTTGGTCAGTTAGCAGACACAACCTTAAAATCTTCCTTCGGGAGTGCTGAAAGGCCGTATCTGCAAATCTGAGCTTTTGGTTTTAGAAATAAAAATCTGAAAAGAGTTAATTTTGATCTTTTGAGTCAAATAGAATAAAATCATGATTGTTTTGCTTAATCACCTTAATAAATTGCAGAATGAGCAAAAGTTAGAATTTACCAATAACAGTTGTAAACAAGATCCATTTGGAGCTGCACATGTGGTGGGATGATTTGGGTAGATCAGGGCAAAACACGATCAAATTATGCTTGGGAGGTCTTACGGGGTTGCTGAAGATTAATCCGAGGGGGGATATCATAAAGGTATTGGTCCCATTCTAGGACCCTACTCACAATGTATTTCATTTCTCAGATTTTGAACTTACCCTAACATTGGAAGAGATATCCGGATACATCGGGGGTCCCAAGGTTCCACTGAGACACCAATACCTGATTGCTCTGAGGACCGTAGTCATACACAGTTTCCTGGATTCCTTGAAAATAAGCAGGGTGATACATAACCCAGACCTGGTAGCTGGTTTTTGTACTTTGTCGTTCATATACTGCAGATACGGTCATATAGGAAGGTTCAACAAGCCAAAAAACAAAATTTGTAGCAAAGGAAACCGCCTTAAGTGGGAAGAACATAGATGTTTCGCATTTATGGTGGCCTTTCTAGGACTTCTGGTGTTCCCTAGAAAAGACGGGAATATTGACATACGAGTAACTGAGGCTGTTAATACTTTGCTTACTCAGGCCAACATCACCCTCGCACCCATGATAGTACCGAGATCTTCCGCGCTCTTACTCTCTACAAAGCCAGAGAGCACTTTTTTTAGGGTTGTAATGTGCTGCTGCAGATGTGGATGATCGAACACTTATGCCATCGTCCTCGATTTTTGAGTTACGGGTCGTCAAAGAAGACATGAATAGAGGAATTTTCTATGAGGATTGAAGGGATCAGATTACCAGAGGGGATCGCAGAGTGGGTAGCACACTTTCGTTCCATCACTGCATGCCAGATAGAGTGGATATTTGGGTGGTTATCCGGTGATGAAATCATATATATGCCTGCCACCGGACCTTATTTCCTATTGATGGGACTCCAGAGTATTCAGCCCTATGCCCCATATCGAGTTATGAGGCAATTGGGGAGATGCCAATAGTCCCGAGGAATGAAGATCTTTGTGGCCAGGTAGTCGAGATCAGGCCTAACGGTCAATTCCATGAAGCAATAGTTCGCAAAATTTGGAACGAATGTCAATACTTAGTAGCAAATACTTGTGTACGGGATCGGTCCAAAGGTGAAGTGTCGTCGGGATACCTTGCTTGGTATAGGAGAGAAATTGAGTTTGAGAGGCCAGCCAAGAGGCCCCATATCCAAGATTTTGTCGAATCGTCACAAGAACAGTGGGGCTGGTTGGCTAAAAAACACGAGTATAGGGATACAATAGGCAAACTGGAGAAGCAGGTCATGGATTTGCAATTTAAAAAAGATCTGCAAGCCACTGTGGATGAGGGAGAAAAGAAGAAGTTGTTCCAAGAAAATGAGGTACTTAAGGCTCAAATCAGAAAAATGAGAATAGTTGTCAGAAAACCAGAAAGGAGTCGGGCTGACCAAAAACTCATAAACGAACTGAAAGGGAAAGCTCGCGAATGCCAAGAGGACTTGGAAAGATCTTAAGCTAGCTTGGCAAGGATCAGGGCCAGATGGATAAAGGGTGCAAAAGAGCGGGCACAACATATGTAGCAGATGAAGAGGGACTATGAAGGGACCATCACTATCCTAAGAGGAAGTATAGTCACTCTCGAAGACAGGATGTTCAGGCAAGCTAGAGGTTTCAGAGCAGATAGGAAACACTGTTATGACCTGATGGCACAAATGGAGGAACAAATGCATAAGTTTCAAAATCAACTTCTTCATAGCTCTCGAGTGCTGGAAATGCGGGATCAACAGATATGACGGTTGCTACAGGAAAAGAGCAGGATTAGAGAAGGGATCAGAAACATCTCATATTACATTACTGCAAAATGCCGAGTATGCGAAGACATGACCCGTACTACCTTTTTCGCGGCATTGATGACATTCGTCAAGCAAATAATGAACGATTTGGAGAGGTTTCAAAGGGATCTTGCACAAAGGCCCGCGACAAGGCCGAATGATGCCTCGCGGGCCCCAGGAAATGTCAAGGCCTTAATGTATTCCTAATCTTTATTTGAGTCTGTATTTTCTCTTTAAAGTTTGAAAGTTCGGCAGTTGGTCCTTTTAAGTGTGCTTTGTTGTCTTTTCAAAGTCTGTAATCAAAGCAGTTCGTTTTTATGAAAAATGTTATGCGGGGACATGATACGTAGGCAATCTCCATAAGATTCGACCACCACTAAAAGAAGAAAATAAAAGGGGAAAATAAAAAATTTTGATAAAGAGGGATCGAATAAAGGAAAGTGTGAGAGGCATTGAAAGAAGGGGAGACAATTATGAGAGGCCAGAATGACGCACGCAACTGAAGCAAATGCATGATAGAAAATGGTTAACTGCCTAGGTGTATTGCATCCCAACGTGCGATTGCATATTTGCTAAACTATAAAAACTAACAAGTTTGTTGTTTTTTCCAGAGAATTCAAGTAGTTAGTTTACCTAGAGCGTACTGGCACATTACCATTATCAAACTAGATCAAAGGGACCAATACCAGTGATCATGTCTAGCCCCGAAAGATAAATAAGTGCTGAGGTAGAAGAGATAGATGTGCAAGTGATGAAAGATGAGACGTACAAGATAAAACAGCAAATGGCTGAGATGTACCAGGCCTGGACGAGGGGTCAACCACCACCAGCCTATCCTACTAACCCTAATTTCCTCCTAATACCCGCCCAATCTCCGAAACAGATTGTTTTGGATTCATCCCCAAATTTTTCCATATATCAACATCATCAGGGAACTACCTCTCAGACATCACAAATTCCAAAGACAATTCCATACCCTCCTCCACCAATTACCCCTATTTTCGTGGCGCCTCCACCAGCCGCACTCTACAGGTCTTCTAGCAAGCCTGTATTCCAAACTCAGCAAAATTAATATTACCCTCCTGAACCCACTTTCAAAGCACCTGAACCATGTCTTTACCCTCCTCAGCTTGGTATCTCAGCAGAAATCGAGAAGCCTCCTAAGAATTTGGAACATGGAGAGATAGCCAGAAAGGTCAAGAGTTTGGAGCAGTCCTTTAGAGATATGAGAGGACTAGGAGGTCAGGTAAACGTAGCTTACAAAGACCTATGTTTGTTTCCAAACGTACAACTACTGGCAGGGTTCAAAATCCCAAAATTTGACTTGTACAACGGACACGGGGACCCGGTATCACACCTGAGGGGATTTTGTAGTAAGATGAGAGGAGAAGGTGGGAGAGATGAATTACTGATGGCATACTTTAGTCAGATTTTGAGTGGCTCAGCTTTGGAGTGGTACACCCGACAAGATCATGGTCGGTGGTACACTTGGGATGACCTAGCCAGGGCATTCGCCTGCCACTTTCAGTACAACCTTGAAATCATCCCGGATCGTCTGTCACTGATGAAGATTGAGAAGAAGTCCGGAGAAAGTTTCCGAGAATACGGCTTCCGCTGGATAGAGCAAGTGGCGAGGGTTGATCCACCGATGAAAGAGAGCGAGATGGTTGACTATTTTTACAGGCCTTAGAGCCCACTTATTTCGGCCACTTGGTGTCGGAAGTAGGGAAGTCTTTCAATGAAGTAGTAAAAATGGGAGGCATGGTGGAGGAAGGACTGAAGTCCAATAAAATCATGAGCTTTTCGGCGATCAAGGCAACCACCCAGGCCATCCAAAATGGCACTGGGGTGTATTGGGAAGAAAGAAGAAGGAGGAAGTTGCAACAGTGGAGTCGAGAACGTGGCCCAGGCGCCCAACACCGTATTACAACCATCCACAACCCCACCCTCAAACTTAACCCCATACTCCATATAGCCCACCACAGCATTACTACCCACAGCCAGATCCCCACTTCTCTGTCCATCATACTCAGACATATATTCAACCTCCGGCCCACGCACAATGGCGTATGCCAGCTCCACAAAATACCTACCCAACTTCACAAAGTACCTACCCACCCCCATAGCCTACAGAAACCCCTCTAGAACAGGTTTCCGTCTAAACCGCTTCAGGAATGAGAGGGCACAGAAGCAGAAGACTTTCACTCCACTGGGAGAATCATATATATCAGTTTATTCCATAGGATGAGGCAGTTGGGCATGTTGAGTCCAATCGAGGCTAAGTTTCCAAACCCTCCTCCAAGAAATATTAACCATTCCGTGAGTTGTGAGTATTGTTCAGGGGCCTTAGGACATGACACGGAGAAATGCTGGAAATTGAAAATGGCTATTCAAGAGCTCATCGACACTCGTCAGATCGAGGTTCAAGCCCCAGAAATTCCCAACATCAATCAAAATCCACTTTCGGCCCATCACGAAACCAATATGATTCAGCTGGTGCAAAGAGAGGGAGAACCAAAGAAACCCTCGCAGATAGTAATGGTGATCCGTTCCAGCGAAACCGGTTCAAAAGAGAAGGTGACCAGTGGGAAGTCGAAGGTCCAGTTGAAAGGGGTGAATAACAAACCAGTTGTGGTGGCCAAGAAAGGGTCATCGAGCATTGTTGCAGTGAAACCAGAACAAGCAAAAGTAGTGGTACCGAGGGTTTCGAGTAAACCTATTATGGTCGTGAAGGGTGCTCGCATAGAGCCTGTTATTATAAAGTCGGTAACTCAGTTACCAATGATCAATAGTAAAGCTGTCCCTTGGAGTTATGAACAAGTGGTGGTGACATATAAAGGGAAGGAGATCAGGGAAGAAGTTTGTGAAGCTCAGGGTCTGACTCGTTCAGGGAGGTGCTTTGCCCCTGAAGAGTGGAGAAAAGCCAGAATTCCCAAAGATAACCCGGTATTGGTGAAGAAAGTTGTGACAGAACAAGAAGCGGAAGAATTCTTGAAGAAAATGAAAGTACAGGATTACTCTATTATAGAACAATTTAAGAAAACACCAGCCCATATCTTATTGCTGATCCACTCAGATGAGTACTACCAGACGCTGATGAAAATACTGAATGAGGCCCATGTCCCTGACAAGATCTCGATGAATCACTTGGAGAAGATAGAAAATAAAATCTTTGAGGTAAACAGAGTTACTTTCTCAGACGATGATTTGCCTGTGGAGGGCACAGAACATAACAAGGCCCTTTATCTGACGGTAAAATGCGAAGACTCTGTGGTCACGTGAGTTCTGGTTGACAACGGGTCCAGTGCAAATATATGTCCTCTTTCCACATTGAATAAGCTAAAGGTCGATGATGATAGAATTCATAAGAACAATGTCTGTGTGCGAGGGTTCGACGGCGGAGGCAAAGATTCTGTAGGTGACATAATACTAGAATTGACAATAAGTCCCGTGGAGTTCACCATGAAGTTTCAAGTGCTAGATGTGGCGGTCTCTTATAACCTTTTATTGGGGCGACCCTGGATCCACTCCCCCAAGGCAGTGCCATCTACGTTGCATCAAATGGTTAAATTCGAGTGGGACAGACAGGAGATTGTTGTGCACAGTGAAGATAATATATGTGCCCTGGGTGATGTCATTGTACCCTTCATCGAAGTGGAAGACGACTAGGGGCCATGGGTATATCAAGTCTCTGACATAGTACCAGTGGAAAAGGTCCCAGAGGGGAAAAGCATCCCAGTTCCTAGAGTAACGGCCGCAACTGTCATGTTGGCTTCTAAAATGTTAAAGAATGGTTTCATACCAGATAAAGGTTTGGGTGTTGATCTTCAAGGCATCGTGCAGCCAGTTTCTCTTCCAAAGAATTTGGATACTTTTGGTTTGGGGTTTAAGCCCACCGCGGCATATGTGAAACAAGCCCGCAAAATGAAGAAGAAGGAACGGGTCTTGCCAAAGCCAATCTCGCATCTGTCCAGATCTTTCGTCACGCCGGGTATTAGAAAGCAGCTGTTGTTAAAAGTTCCTGGGTCACTGATTGGTGCTGATGGAGATTTGGATAAAGGGTTCGAAAGATTATTTGCTGAGGTTAACATGGTAGAAGCTGTGGAAGGGTCAAGCAAGGCAGATGTGCAGTTTATGGTATCAAAGGAAAAGCTCAATAATTGGAGGGCTACTCCTCTTCCCACTCGGAAGGAGTCTTGGTAGTTCGCTCTGATTTTCCTTCATGTTTGTCTAGATTATTCCAGGGTTGCAATCTAGATTTTTATTTTTTAGTCTGTCAAAGTGTGCAAAACCTTGTTATCTTGTATTTCAATAAAATAAAAAGTTACTTCTTCATTCCTTATTTTAATTTTGTTTTCTTTTTTTTTTCTATACAATTCTTTTTACGCCGGTTCTAATGATATGACGTGCATAAGGAATCCTCGACTCAGTGTAGAAAATCAATATGACTCCGAAATAATAGTGCAAGAAGTAGATTATGAGTTAGAATACGATGAGGACGAAGCCTTCGAATAGATTAGTAGGGAACTAAGTCAATTCGAAGAAAAACCCAGACCCAACTTAAACGATACAGAAGCCATCAATCTAGGGGACACAAATAACATCAAGGAAACTAAAATAAGCGTCCATATTGAATCGAATATCAGGGAAGAATTAATCAAAACACTTATTGAATTCAAAGGCATTTTTGTATGGTCATATGACGACATGTCGGGTTTAAGCATCGATTTAGTGGTTCACAAATTGTCCACTGACCCGACATTCCCTCCTGACAAGCAAAAATGAGGAAATTTAAAACTAATATGAGTGTGAAGATTAAGGAAGAGATAACCAAACAACTAGATACAAAGGTTATTCGGGTCACTCGATATCCTGATTGGTTGGCTAATGTTGTGCCAATGCCGAAGAAGGATAGAAAAATTATAGTATGCGTTGACTATCGCAATCTCAACAAAGCAAGCCCAAAGGATAACTTCCCACTACCCAATATCCACATTTTGATTGACAATTCTGCAAAGCGTGAGATTGGATCTTTTGTGGATTGCTATGTAGGATATCATCAGATTCTGATGGATGAAGAAGACGTAGAGAAGACGGCATTTATCACACCATGGGGAACTTATTGCTACAGGTTAATGACATTTGGTCTGAAGAACGCTGGGGCGACCTACATGAGGGCAATGACTACTGTGTTTCATGATATAATACACAAGGAAATTGAGTTGTACGTGGATGACGAGATAATAAAATCAAAGCGACAGGCCGACCACATCGGGGAGTTAAGGAGGTTTTTCCAAAGGCTTAGCAGGTACAACCTCAAACTCAAACCTGCCAAATGCGCATTTGGTGTTCCGTCCGAAAAACTGTTGGGATTATAGTCAGTCGGCAAGGCATTGAGATGGACCCGTCAAAGATTAAATCTATCCAAGAATTGCCACCCCCGAAGAACAAGACCGAAGTGATGAGTCTGTTAGGGAGGTTGAATTACATCAGCAGGTTTATTGCTCAGCTTACAACAACTTGTGAGCCTATTTTCAGATTGTTAAAGAAGGACGTCGCGGTTGAATGGACTGAACAATGTCAGGAGGCATTTGCCAAGATAAAAGGGTATTTATCAAATCCACCTGTGTTGGTTCCACCTGAACCAGGGAGACCGTTGATTCTTTATTTAACAGTCCTGGAGAATTCATTTGACTATGTACTGGGGCAGCACGACATCACTGGCAGGAAGGAGAAAGCCATCTATTATCTCAGCAAGACGTTTACGGCTTATGAGGTTAAGTACACTCATCTTGAGAGGACATGTTGCCCCCTAACGTGGGTGGCACAGAAATTGAAGCATTATCTGTCGTCCTATACTACTTACCTCATTTCAAGCTTGGATCCATTGAAGTATATTTTTCAAAAGTCTATGCCCACAGGGAGACTGGCGAAGTGGCAAATATTACTCACGAAATTCAACATTGTCCATGTGACGAGGACTGCAATGAAAGCCCAAGCACTAGCCGATCACTTGGCCGAGAATCTGGTGGATGAAGAATACGAGCCAATGAGGACATATTTTCTTGATGAAGAAGTGATGTATATTGATGAGCTGGAACTGACTGAAGAACCAGGATGGAAGCTTTTCTTTGATGGGGCTGCAAATATGAAAGGAGTTGGAATAGGAGTGGTACTTACTTCTGAAATAGGGCATCACTATCCTGTTACGGCTCAGCTTCATTTCTATTATACCAACAACATGGTTGAGTATGAGGCATGCATTTTGGGATTGCGGTTAGCTGTGGACATAGATGTCCAGGACGTTTTGGTCTTGGGAGACTTGGACCTCATGGTACATTAGATTCAAGGAGAATGGGAAATACGGGATTTGAAGCTCATATCGTATCAACAATGTTTGTATGATCTTTGTCAACGGTTTCGATCAGTAGAGTTTAGGCATATCCCAAGAGTCCATAATGAGGATGTCGATACTTTGGCTACCTTGGAAGCAATGTTGCACCATCCAGACAAAGTTCATGTTGATCTGTTGCATATTCAAGTTCGTGATTAGCATGCCTACTGTAACATGGTGGAAGAAGAATTTGATGGCGAGCCATGGTTCCACGATGTCAAGGAGTACATCAGGATGGGGATATACCCAGTGCAGGACACAGGAAATCAAAAGAGAGAAATTTGACGGTTGGCAAATGAATTTTTCCTTAGTGGAGGAGTGTTGTATAAAAGAACACCTGATCTTGGATTGCTAAGATGCATAGATGCTAAACAAGCCACATCAGTCATGTCGGAAGTGCATTCTGGAGTTTGCGGACCGCACATGAGCGGATATGTATTGGCGAAGAAGATCCTTCGTGCAGGGTATTATTGGCTCACTATGGAACGAGATTGTATCAGCTTTGTGCGCAAATGTCATCAATGCCAGATACACGGGGATTTGATTCATTCTTCGCCATCAGAATTGCACACAATGTCGGCACCATGGCCCTTCGTTGCTTGAGGCATGGATGTCATTGGGCCCATTGATCCAGCAGCATCCAACGGGAATAGGTTCTTTCTGGTGGCCATCGATTACTTTACCAAATGGGTTGAGGCTAAAACTTTCAAGTCTATAACCAAGAAGGCAGTGGTTGATATTGTACACTCAAATATCATCTGTCGATTTGGAATCCCAAAGATAATCATCATAGATAATGGTGCTAATCTTAACAACAATTTGATGAAAGAAGTATGTCAGCATTTTAAGATTACACATCACAATTCCACCCCATATCGTCCTAAGGCAAATGGAGCAGTTGAGGCAGCCAACAAGAACATAAAGAAAATACTTCAGAAAATGGTAGAAAGTTCCAGGCAATGGCATGAGAAGTTACCATTTGCGCTGTTGGGTTATCGCACTATTGTTCTACTTTAGTAGGTGCGACCCCATATTTATTGGTATACGGCACTGAAGCAGTGATCCCTACGGAAGTCGAAATCTCGTCCCTTCGGATTGTCGCCGAGGCTGAGATTGATGATGATAAGTGGGTCAAAACCCGTTTGGAGCGGCTGAGTTTAATTGATGAACAAAGATTGGCAACAGTATGTCATAGACAATTATATCAAAAGAGGATTGCAAGAGCATACAACAAGAAGGTGCACCCCAGGAAGTTTGAAGTAGGGCAACAAGTGTTGAAACGGATCCTTCCACACCAGATTGAAGCAAGGGGCAAGTTCGCCCCGAACTGGCAAGGACTGTTCATTGTAACCAGAGTATTGTCCAATGGCACTTTATGTTTAACAGATATTGAAGGAAAATGCATAGATATGGTTATCAACTCCGATGCAGTAAAGAGATATTATGTATGATTTCTTGATTGTTTGTACTTGGCATTGTATCAAAGGTTGGAATGATGAAGGCAATTTGTTCTGCTATCTAAAAACTTTACCCTTTGTTCACCCTTTTGAGCCTTATTTATTTTACTTCATACCCCTCTTTTGGAATCAATAACCAAAAAGAAAAGGAAAAGAGAGGAAAGAAAAGAAAAAGGAAAAAGTAAAGAAAAAGAAAAACAGAAAAGGAAAAAATAATAATAGATAAAAAAAAGCTATAATAACAAGGAAATGTGCCAATGACTTCAGTTGGTATCAATAATGATCTTGGGCAACAACAATTCAATGCAAACACAACAGGTGTTACTACAAGTCAAATTGTCATGCAGCAACAAAGTGATCCACACGCCACAACTAGTAAACCTACTGGTGTTTGCACAACAGCAACAAAACAATGTTCTGAACAGCAGCAAATCACAACTTCACCAGTGATTTCGTTTGAGGAGAGACAACTACTGGATGCAATCGTAAGTAATGCTCCTCTAAACTTTTTAATTCATACAACTGCTACCACTGGTCATGGGAAGGTGAACAGGAACACAATACAAAGACAACAACAAGAGGCAAGTTTGGTTAAAGTACAAGATGGGAATACTTTGTTGACACAAGATGTTCCACATGACATGCCAAACCCGGTGATTGTGGGAAGAGATATATTTGAAGAGGGTGAAGAAGATGATATTATAAATCAATGCCGGATACAAGCTGCCAGAAAAGGTGATTTATCACCAATGCATAGTGGAAAAAACAAAAAGAATCGCACAAAGGATAGAAGTTGGGACGACAACATAAGGAGACTCCCAATGAGAAATGCAAAACAAAAACAGATCACTCAAACTACATCTACAAAGTCCAATCGTTCGAAGAAAAAAGCATGATTTTTGAAGCCATTTTGAAAAGAGTTGTGGACGAAGACAAGAATCTACAAATTGAAGATTTCACAAGTTTAGAGAAAAGAGAGCACCATGGTGGTTTCTTCATCTTTTTATTTTATCATCACATTAGTATAGTTATGTGTAATATCATCATAGAGTATGTTATAAACTCTGTGATGATCATAGAATATTTGGTCCGTTCAATTTCTTATTTTTTACATGCTTGCTAGTAGATGAGGCTATTATTTTGCCTCAATAGGATTAGTAAGGTAAGGTTTAGCTCGGTTTGTGTTGCCTTTGACCTATGCCTTTGGAAATTATCTACACGGATATGAGATTATATGACCTCGTGAGACGTTGCAGACAGCTACACCATGAATCCTCAACATGAGGCTGTCAGTAAGGCAGTGTGAGGCACAGAGGAGTGATTATATAGCCAAGGCACATAGGCAACAACACTGGTGCTATTGTCCCCCTTATCTCTACTTTATCTTTTATTGTATATTTCTTTTCTATTATTAATGAAAATTAGCCCTAGGCACTTGCCTAGTGGTTTGCCAAAAAAAACGGTGAACTACGTTTAACCTGATTCCTTTTAAGGATACGTAGGCAGCTTCACGACTCGGTCATAGTGAAAAAAAAATCAAAAGGTCCCCAAGCAAGAAACTGGGTCAGAAGTTGTGTTTGAAATGAGAAATTTGATTCCAAAAGTTTTAATTTTAACCCATTGAATTTGGTTGAGCTTTTGATACCCTTTTTCTTTCCAATCATATCCAAGAACCCATATTAATGTCCAAAGAAAGACCTCCCGATCAGTCTTCGAGAGGTTCCAAGTCAAGCTAGTAAAGATGATTCATACCAGGGCAACACTCCGGTTTAAGCAAGGAAATGGAAAAATGAGAGAGTCTTATTGGTGAACACCCGCAAGGACGCTGTAATGCGATAAAGGATGAGAGAAACGAGAGAGTCTTAATAGTGACAACCCTCGAAGGGAACTATAAGGCGATGAAAGTTGAGAGAAGTCCAAAAATGAGAGAGTCTTATTGGTGAAAACCTTCACATGCACCATAAGGCGACAAGGAATTGCGAAAGGGACAAATGAGATAAGATTAACGGCCAAAGATCCGTCAAGGCATCAAACTGAACAAGGGTAGGGATTTAAGCAAAAAGAGCTTGGTTGTGGAAAAATTTAAGGCACAAAGAAAGACAATGGGAAATTGATTGATTGAATAGACTGGGCCGATTAATCCGAAATGCACAACATGATTCATTGGGGTTAGTTACCCCATTCAGATAAGTCTTTTTCTTTCTCAATCAATCTTCTAAAGGAAGATCTTCTTCTTTAATTTTTTTCATCTTTTGAAGTCATAGTATTCCATTTCTTTTGGATAAGACTTTTCCAATAATAGTTTGTTTTTAACAAATAAGAAGGATTTTCAGAGTTTACTGCCAGATTCCCAGGTGGTGCAAAGCAAAGTGGGGCTAGGATAGGCCGAAAAGAAGGTGATGAGACGTAAGAGGCGTCATTGATAAACCAAATGATAAATTGGTGGAGATTCCGTGAAAATATGGGATCGAATAAAAATCCAAAAGGGGAAGGCAACAGTTGAAAAGTTTCAGATAAGAAGGTTAGAAGTGATAAGCAACAGTTGGAAAGTTTACGGATAAGGAAGTAGTCGGAGTATTGGAAAGTCTCGACCAAGTTCAAGGTAGTCGAGCAAAGCAGAACACAGAAAGGAGCGAAGGGAAAACCATCCCCAGCAGAGTATCACAACCAGCACCACATCTTAAACTAACGAGATTTTTCTTTGATTGAAACAGGGGCAGAAAATCTTGGTTGTTCGAAGTAACCCGCCGTAAGGAAATGCAAGCACTAAATAGCCACCCAGCTGGAGAACAGAGAAATACAATTAATGTCAAGGAGTCAGGAGCCCGCCTGGAGAACAGAGGAATACAGTTAAAGTCAAGAAGTCAGTATGAGCACGTGATTTTTGCCTTAAGCAAATTATTCTTAAAAAATCCAAACAAAATGATTTTTAAATTTTGTTGATATTTGTTGCATTTTATGTTAATTAGTTGCATAATAATTCATATTTTTTAAAAATATATAATACAAAAATATGCATATGCATTAGGAGTTTAATTTTACAATTTTGGTATTAATTCATTTTTGAGAACAAATTAATGAAAATCAAGAAATAGCATCTTAGTTTTTTAATTGAAATTTACTACCATAATAGATGTTAATTAATTTCTATAAAATAATTGGTTTAACAATTTAATAAAATCAGAAAATAAATACAAAAATATAAAAGGAAAAGAAAATACAAAAATACAAAGGAAAAATAAAATACAGAAAAATAATAAAAAATTAATAAAATACAAATACAAATAAAGTGGGCTAATACAAGAATTATACCAAAATTAATAGCCCAAAAAGAAAAATTGTCCAGGCCCAAAAAGGAAAATACCCGGTCTACCCAGCCTCAATATCAAACGACCACGTTTTGGTCAAGTAAATCCAAGCCATTGAAATAATCAATCTAACGGCTGGGTTTAATCTCTATAATAAATAAAACGACGT
>MU768612.1:13118-28610 GCA_026770625.1 Nicotiana glauca
TTAGGAGCCAAAGCACTTTTCTAGACTTCACAAATATTAGACTCCCATAACTAGCTCCCTGAGGAATTTGACCCCGACACCACTATCAGGTAAAAGTAGTTAGTGCCCACTCAATCCCAAGGGTTGAATCCGCACCGGTCTCCATCATATCAGACAGAGGCCCTCAGTTCACTTACCGCTTCTGGAGAGCTGTTCAGGGTGAGTTGGGGACCCGCGTGGAGCTTAGCATGGCATTCTATCCACAGACCGACGGGCAGTCGGAGTGGACAATTTAGATTTTAGAAGATATGCTTAGAGCATGCGCGATCGACTTTGAAGGCCAGTGGGATCAGTTCTTACCCTTGGCAGAGTTTGCATATAATAACAGTTATCAGTCCAGCATAGAGATGGCCCCGTATGAGGCACTATATGGTCGGCGTTGTCGTTCTCCGATCGGGTGGTTTGAGCCCGGTGAGGCTAGGTTGCTTGGTACAGATTTGGTTCAGGACGCCTTGGATAAGGTAAAGTTGATTCAGGAGAGGCTCTGCATAGCACAGTCTAGGCAGAAGAGTTACGCGGATCAGAAGGCACGTGATGTATCATTTATGGTTGGCGAGAAGGTTCTCTTGAAGGTTTCGCCCATGAAGGGCATCATGAGATTAGGAAAGAAGGGCAAGTTGAGCCCAAGGTTTATTGGCCCCTTTGAAGTGTTGAAGCGAGTTGGGGAGGTTCCCTATGAGCTTGCTTTACCTCCCAGTTTATCAGGAGTTCATCCAGTCTTCCATGCATCGATGCTCCGGAGATATCATGCCGACTATTCACATGTGTTGGATTTCAGTACCATTCGGTTAGATGAGAGCTTGAGCTATGAGGAGTAGCCAGTTGCCATTGTTGATAGACAGGACCGCCAGTTGAGGTCCAAGAGGATTTCTGCAGTGAGAGTCCAGTGGAGGGGCCAACCGGTCGAGGAGGCGACCTGGGAGTCCGAGGAGGACATGCGGAGCCGATATCCTCACTTATTCAGCAGCCCAGGTACGTTTTTATGTTCGTTCGAGGACGAACGTTTGTTTAAGAGGTGGAGGATGTAACGACTCGACTGGTCGTTTTGCATTTTTGAACCCCGTTCCCTTAAATAATAATTTTCGCACTTGCTTTAGCTAATTTATGACTTGCGAGGGCGGGCGGTTCGGAAGTTGGGGGAGTTTTGATCAAGATTAAGCCTAGTTGCTTCTTTAAGTTTCTTTAAAAAGGGCCAAGTTTGGCTTCGATCGACATTTTGGGGAAACAGGCCAAAAATTGTGATTTTGCAATTTCTGAGGGTCCGCGGAAAAATATGGGACCTGGGCGTATGCCCGGAATCAAATTCTAAGGTCCCTAGCCCGAGTAATGAATTTTTATGTAAAATTGTTAAGTTTGAATTTCAAAGATCTAAATAAACTAAGAAATCATTGTTTTCATAGGTATCGGGTTCGGATTTTGATTCCGAAACTTGGTAGAACTCCGAAATATCAGTTAAGACTTACCCGTAAAATTTGGTGTCAATCCGAGTAGTTTAAGGGCGTTTTGACCCGTTGAAGGAGAATTAAGAACTTGAAGTTCAATGAATTGATTCATTTGGTTTTGGGGGTTGATTCCTCGATTCAGCGTTATTTTGAGTGTTTCGAGAGTTCGAGTAGGTCCGCCTCGTGATTTTAGACTTGTCGATATGTTCGTGCGGGGCTCGGAAGCCTCGAGCATCAAATGGTCGAGGTTCGAGTGAAGTGGAAAAACTTAGGAAGATTTAATCAGTTGCTTCTGTCATAACAGCTTCTACGGCTCTTGGATCGCAGAAGTGAGACCGCAGAAGCGGTCGTTTATTCGCTAAAGCAAAAGGGGCCATGCCCAGGGGAAACCGCAGAAGCGGAACCCCGACCGTAGAAGCGGTCCATCTGCCCCAGGACCACAACCGCAGAAGCGGTGGGCTTTCCGCTTCTGCGGACTCACAGAAGCGAGTTTGAGACCGCAGAAGCGGCCCAGGCCCCCTTGGCCTTTTTCCGCAAAAGCGGCCCACTTTCACAGAAGCGGGATTCACTCCGCAGAAGCGGAAATCGCTGGGGGCAGAGTCTCATTTAATACGAGCTTAAGCTCATTTCTTCCATATCTCTCTCAACTCTTAGGCGATTTTGGTGATTCAAAAGGGGAGGTTTCAACATAACATTTCGAGGTAAGTAATCCCCACTCATTTTTAGTTCAAGTACGTAAACATTAGGTAGATTTAACACCAAAAATTGGGTAAAAATCAAGAGATTTGAGCTAGACCTAGGGTTTAATGAAAACTGAGGTTTTAGCACATAATTTGCCATGTGATGAACTAGAAGTCATATATTTGCGATCCTTAGGTGATGGAGAACAACTTCCTTTGAAAAATCTCGGAATCCGGGTACGTGGGCCTGGGGACGGAATGTAGGAAACTTGTGTTAATGGCTAGGAAATTGCTTAAATAGCTAGAGTTCAACCTTGTAAGCCTTTACTCACTAGTTCTTGCTTCATTTGATTAGTTTGGTATTGTCCGGCTTCGACTTAAGGATTTGGGCCGTTCTTGGATATTGGGAGTGCACTTTGGAGTGAGGTGAGTCTCCTTTATAACCTTGTAAGAGGGAATTTTCCCCATAGGATTGTTAATAAGTAATTGTTGCTAAATTTGGGGGCTACATACGTACGAGGTGACGAGAGTCCGTGCGTAGCTACTACATAATAATTGTTCGGGTAGTTCAGGACCGACGCCATGTCTAATTGGGGAATATTTCTTATTATAACTTGCCAATATGATCATTATGAATTGCTAGAGACTTGAGGTAGTGAAAGTGAACATATAAATTGTTGAGCCCTTGGTAGAAGTGCCCTTGTATGTAATTGAGCCTTATGTGCTTTCCTTGATATTTTTTTGATTATGGATCGGGCCGATCACCTCGGTGATAATAGATGCATCTATGGTTCATGCCGCTCGACCCTCAGTAGTGCACAATTTATTTCTGTTGGATCGGGCCGTCGACCTCGACATGTTTGTGCATGATTTATATGCTTACATTTAGTTATGACATGACTACTCATTTGATGTAAAAGGAGAAACTGGTAATTTAATTAAGGCAAGAGCATGAATACAGCTCTTGTGTTGAACCCGTGTTATTGGAAATCCTTCATATTGTATATCTCACTCTATTATATTATATTGTTTTGTACCTTAGTAAGTATCAAGTCGACCTCTCGTCTCTACTTCTTCTAGATTAGACGGGATACTTACTGAGTACTTGTGGTTTATGTACTCATGCTACGCTTCTGTACTTAAATGTACAGGATTTGAGGTAGGTTGAGCTGGACATATTTCGGGCGCGCAGCAGTAAGCACGCTCAGGGACTTCTACGGTAAGTTGCCTTATTTCTCATACCGATTCGCAGCCGAAGGAGTCCTTTCTTGTATTTTTTGATTTCTGTCTATCCTGATTCAGACAGTAGGACAGTGTTTTGTATTTTGTGTATACTCTACTGGTCGCCCGTAGCAAGTGACACCAGGTTCTGGCACACACACTGTAGTAGATATTCATTTTGGGATTTGTATCGCTATGTTAGAAGTTCATGGTTTTTACTAGCCGCATCATTTACTTGCACACTTTAGAATTTACTGTCTTTGGCTAAACTAAAATGAGGACTAAATCATACTTTCCGTAATTTGGCTGGCCTGACCATGGTGTTAGGCGACATCATGACCGATTACGAGAAATGGGTCGTGACAACATGATATCAGAGCACTAGGTTCACATAGGTCTCACAAGTTACGGGCAAACCTAATAGAGTCTTGTAGATCGGTACGGAGACGTCTGTATTTATCTTCGAGGGGCCATAGGGTGTTAGGAAAGACTACTCTTTATTCATTTCCCATCGTGCAGTGGTCAGTGTACTAAGTTTCCTCTTCTATTCTCTCACAGATGGTGAGGACCCGTACCGCCGATGTTTCGAACCCGGGAAGAGTTGCTCCCCCCGTTGCAAGAGCCCGAGGTAGAGGCCGGGGGAGGGCACTGGCCCGTGGTAGGGGGCAAGGGTGTCCCAGAGCCATTCCAGTTGCGCCACCAGCAGATCCTGCAGGGGATCCCATCATTGAGGAGCAAGGCGAGGCGCCCGCAGCTGCGCCTACTCCGGTAGATTTCATGACCGCGTCGGGATTTCAGGAGGTCATGGGCCGTATGCTTCGGTTCATGGACACTATGACTCAGGCTGGTTTATTTCCAACCGATCCAGCTACCTCACACGTAGGAGGGGGAGCACAGACCCCTACTGCATATGCTCCAGGTCATGCAGCCGCAGTTTATCATACTCCGGGTGCACTACCCGTAGAGGGGGACCAGCCAGTTGTTGCAGCGGCACCCCAGCCCCGGCCAGCTATGGACGGCGATCCACAGAAGTTATTAGACAGATGGACCGGGTTGCACCCTCCAGTCTTTGAGGGCGAGCATCATGAGGATGCCCAGGATTTCATCGACAGGTGTAGGGATAGGCTACACAATATGAGGATATTAGAGTCACATGGAGTCGACTTCACTACTTTTTAGCTGGAGGGCAGGGCCCGTAGATGGTGGCAGTCTTACTTGCTTAGCAGGCCAGCAGGCGGTCCTCCCCTTACTTGGGGTCAGTTCACTCAGTTGTTTCTCGATCGGTACATTCCACCCTCTGAGAGGGAAGTGCTCCGTCATCAGTTTGAGTATCTGGAGCAGGGTCACCGACTATGAGGTGAGGTTCTCTGAGTTGTCTCGCCATGCACTCATGATACTTCCCATAGAGGCAGAGAGGGTAAGGAGGTTTGTTGCAGGGTTACATCCCACTATCCGGTCGGGTATGGCTCGTGAGGTAGAGATGGGCACTGGATATCAGCTAGTACTTGAGATTGCCCGCAGGATTGAGGGTTACCGTCTGAGGGGTAGAGAGCAGATGCAGCAGGATAAGAGGGCCAGATTCTCAGGAGAGTTCTAAGGCGCCCCAGCTAGGGGCAGAGGTCACTTTGGGAGGGGTCAGCCCAGTAGGTCCCCAGCTCCAGCACCACCACCTGCTCGGGGTGCTCCAGCTCGCTCCTATTTTAGCGCCATGCTAGAGAGTTCCTATCGCCCACCAGCCATTCAAGGTTCATCCAGTGGGTACTCAGGTCCTCCGGAGTCTTCCGGACACCATTTCAGTGCGATGCCAGAGAGTTCTTATCGCCCGCCGGCTACTCAGGCGTCTTCTAGTGGGCCTTCTAGTATTCAGGGTCAGCCATCTGGGCAGCATGCCGTCGCACCACGTTGTTTTGAGTGCGGGGACGCAGGCCACAAATAGATGTGCTTGTCCCAATTGAGGTCTTGTGCATACTCATTTGCAACTTTAGTCTATTATGATATTTTCCAACTTGGCTTAGACTTAGGACATTCCTTAGACCTCATATATCTTATAGTATGCCTCGTACACTTACTATCATATCCAATTGGTATCCATCATGGTAGTATACCTCTTCCACATATAAAATAATAATATTAGAACACGTCAACTTTTTTGTTTCGCCAAAATGCGCCGAATTGTTTTATGGACTTCCGAATCCAAATTCGGACAGACGTCTAAGTCCGAAATCACCATAAGAAGATATTGACATCATTAAAATTCCATTTTAGGGTTGTTTGCTCAAAAGTTAACTCTCTGATCAACTCTTTCCATTTGAGCTTTGAAATAAGATTTTGATTTTCTTTAAATTTAACTCTGATTCTTATAAAAACCAAACTCGACCACACACAAAAAAGTCATAATACACATTATGAAGCTTATTGAGGTCTTAAACCGCTGAACAGGGCATAGATTCTTAAAATGACAAGTCAGGTCATTACAAACTGACACCCAGTGGAATTTTTCTACAATGTTGATGGGCATGATGATATAATCAACTACATCCCATGCAACATTTGCGAGTAGTCTATACCCCAATATATATTCTGCTACAACGTCGTGGGGTTTAACAACAGAAAGCTTCTTTTCTTGAGGAGATTTTGGAACTTTTCATATATTTGATCTATCCTAGTCTTGAACACACAATCTGTTGTAGTAAACCTAGTCTCATTATGGGGGCCATACTTGCCTCTTTTTCTCAAGCAATACAATATAACATTAATATGCTACAACAAAAAAAGATTCCATTTACTCTACAAGTTATCTTCAAATATTCTACACAAAACTACAAAATAACTACAGTTCATACATAAATAGAATACAAAGAATCTATCATTCAGAATACAAACTATCTACAAATTATCTACAAAAAATATACATACCAAATACATTGAATATTACCGAGTCATTGAGGACTTGTCCCGGGTGTTCCAGGGAAAAGAACCACTCATTCTTGTCAACATTTTCAACTCCAAGATCAAACCATGGCTTAATTATGTTGTCCTTTATAGAATAAGGAGCCTTCCTGCTATATAAACAAATAGAAATTAAAATAAAATTATTGAATGAAGAGGATGTGTAAAAGATGAATACTGGCCTAAAAGTTTCAAATTGTGCAACCTAACCTCTTTGAACCTTTGTCGATGCCGTGGTATAACCACTTGTGGAATTGTTCCAACAACTAGGGGTCTACATTTTGACAAATAACACTAGTAAATGGGTTCTTGAGGTAAAGAATTTGAGGTCCAACAGAGGTGCTGCCACCGGAACTGTATAAAGGGAGAAATGGTGATCAAGCATGCTTTCCAGACTGCCTTGTTCTACCTTGCTCCACGAGTATTGTTTCATCTTGTATAGCCTAACCAAACTTAACCAACTGGGAGAGGTTATCAGGCAGCTCAAAATCATCAAGTGTAACCTCCTTATTCTCACTTCCCGATTCTTCTGAATCACCCACATTCACATACACTGCCTCTTCACCTACATTGTCATCTTCTGGATTCTGTTGTTCGCTTGGAGCAACTACTGTCACTCTGTGAATTGGAGATTGTGCATGCATATCTTCCCTCTCTGTAACACCGTGTATATATAACTTAATATAATTGTAAAAATATTGAAAGAAAAAGAAAATATTGAAAGAAAACAATTTCATACCTGCATTCTCTTCATCGACTGCCCCTTCAAAATGTGTATATAAATCAACACCTGCTGGATGATTTTCTTCACCAAGTGCACATTCAACATGTTATGTTTTTTTCATTAAAAATGGTAAATCATACTGGATAGTATTGTCTTGATAATTTATGAAGATATGAGATAATATCTACATAAATCTGTATAGTTGTTCCAATAAGTTGGATTTAATTGTATATATTGTGTATATATAATGTAGACAAATTGTAGTTATGCTGTAATTTATTTTGTAGTTATTTTGTATATATTTTTTAGATAAATGTAGATATACTAGAGATATATTGCTGGGGCTGTCCTGCACTGGTTCACCACTATTGAACTGAAATTGCTGATTGTTCTTGTCTTTTGGTTGGTCAGTATTTTTTGTTGAACTCCCAGCAAACTGTAAATTTTATATTAGTTAAAATATATATTTTAGAGGTGACATAAATAGTTTATTTAATATAATTAAAATTTAAATGTTACCTTTGCATCAACATAAGCATTTGGACTGTTTATCACCTGCAAAACAGTCTTGACTGAATACTTTATTAGGTCTCGAAGGCTACCTAGTTCTTCAAATACATCTTCCCGAAACTTTTCAAGCTTTTCGTCGACCTACATAATTAAAATAAATACATAGTTAACTTCAGAAATATGTCTTAAAATACAGTAAAAAAACAGATACACTATTATATATACATCACAATGCTTTTTAGGACTACATGTTACCTTCTCAACATCTTTTTTTAACTTTTTTATTTTACGAAGAATAGACTCTTTCTCCTCTTTTTAAATTGATTCTTTGGGTTCCAATGGAGGAGCATCAACTTTTGGAGTCTCAGAAACATGTTCAACCTCTTCAATTGTGTACTCAACTTTATCAGGCAAAGACATCACCGAAAGCTCTTCAGGAGATTCATTTATATTGGTGAACTGAATGATGAAAAAAAATCAGCTTGTGGTCAGGCAGTGTATGTATATAAATTGTAGATAAATTGTATTATTGATCGCTGCCAACTCAACACTACATCAAGGTAGGAAGAGCGGGTCACAATAGCTTTTACCCGAATAGTGGTTCGAGATCGAATTTCCACACGGAGCTAGTAGTGGAGTTGTATTGTCTGTCTAGTCTAGGGATGTGGTTGTGCTTCTGATGTCACTTCAAACATTTTTGGCTTTCTTTGATTTTTATAACTACTTTATAAAACTAATGATTAAAACTAAATTATGCTACGAGAATATTGCTAAGTTGTATTTAATATAGAGAAAGGCACTAGGGTCATGGCATCACCTAAGTGGTTATTTAACGAGTGGAAACTACTGAGGATAGATTGATATATTTGGGGCTTATGTTATAACCGTTGCACAATTGTACCCACTCTCACACCTCTCAGTAGAGAGAATAATTTTGCCCAATTGACTCTCGAGAGAACAATTGGATAGGCCAATTAGACCAAGCAACTAGGGTTCAAGTAGGGTAATTACTCTCACGAGATTTAACCCGTTAATTGAGACTACCATTTCTCATGGGTCCATCCCAATTCCTTTTTGGGTTAATTTTGGGGTCATGGACTCTCTTTCTCAAGAAGAGTTAAACCCACAAAGCTAGAATCAATGTTTGCAACCACCAATCCTTAACTAAAACATAAAATGACCCCAAATAACAAACACCCTATATCAATCTAACATTAGATGGCAACACCCATCAATTACCCACACTAGGTTTGATCCACAATCCTAGCTAATAAGTTTAGCTACTCATGCTAGGTACAGAAATTGAATAGATAGATGAAGAACTAAGCATATTAATTAATTACTAAGAAGAAACTACAATAATAAAGAGCAAAAGTGTCGAAAATGGCTACAATATCGAGTCTCGCGAGCTCAATTGCATTCAGAATATAAAACTTAACCAAAAAATGGTAAAATATTCTATTTATACTTGGCTGGAAAAACTGGACAAAAATATCCCTGCAGGGTCAGCGCGGATTGCGCAAAAAGGACCGCGGCCACACTGGCTCTTGGACTTATGATTTCAGCTTCTCTGAAGTCGGGGACCGCAGACCGCGAGAAAGTGCGCCACGGCCGCGATGGAAGTTGGCGCAACCGCACATAAAGGAGCGCGGAGTGCATTGCTTGAAATTGTCAAAACTTCAACTCTCTGAATCTCATTTACGCGGACCGCACAAAAGTGTGAAGCGACCGCGGACCGCGAGAATCTAATCGCGGCCACGTAGCACTTCCACTGAATATTCCATGTCTCTGAACCTCCTAGTGCGGCCGCATCCACTTTTGCGCGGTCCGCACTAGGCCCTTTTTCCTCAATTCTCTTGGTCATTGATACTTGAGCAAGTTTTACTCCTTTTTTAGCCGATCTTTGATATTTCGTCACTTTGTTGACCAAACCTGCAATCAAGCACAACTTGTGAGCATTTTGTTGCTATTTTGTAGCAATTTATACTTAAAGCATAGGCAAGTAGGGGCATAAAACACGTTAAAATCCTAACTTATCAACTCCCCCAAACTTAAGGCTTTGCTTGTCCTCAAGCAAACAAAATAAGACCCACCCCTTAAAGAAATAATCCAAGTAATTCCAGCTATCCTAAATCAACCTCAACAAGCATCAATTGGGACTAACAATTGCCCTCAATACGAATGCATCATTAACACGTTTAAACTTTGAAAAACCATGGATCAAGTGTGATAAAAGATCATCAAGAGTTGACACATTTCATCAAAGAACTTCTTTCAATTACTTTGGTCATTATGGAACCCAAACTCACACATCCTCCAGTCTCCCTAAGCGAACCTCACTTTTTAGAGTATTAACACACAAATCGAGGTTGATGGAGTTTCACTTATCTCTCTCAAGAAGAAGGTCACAAGTCTGGCTCTAGCTACCATATGCTTGCCTCTTATGTAAGTATCCACTAATGCAGGTTTCTTTCAACTCAAGATCCTATAGGGCTTTTGTGGAGTCATTGTGAAGGTTTTTGGGTAAGGCAGGACATGTTTTTATTCAAGTGGGTTCAATCTTTCCTTAAACACTTCTTTTGATTTATTTTGGCACAACTCTCTTGACTATTTTGAGTATTTCACTTCTTTACAAGGGGTTAGAGAGACACATGGTCACTCGCTATTATTCAATTCAAAGCATTTCTCCTTTTTCTACTTTTCCATACATTTTTCATTTTTGTTTTCCTTGAGTCCCTTTTTATTCTCGATCACATTGGACTTTCTTTTTGTCTTTTTCTTTTCTTGCTTTTTCATTGCCTTCCTTTTTCTTTTGCTTTTGTACCTTTCTACCACTTTGTTTCCTTTCTTGTCTCTCCCCCCAAACTTAGACATTTGCCATTACTCAAGGGAAGATTTGGGTGCCAAGTGAGGGTAATCATTTAGAACGGGTATAGGCTTGTAGCATTGGTTCTTGAAAGAAAAAGGTTTAAGGCTCAAAGGGGTTAACTAGGGATCATCTCTTTGTAGGCTATGGAATTGTTCAACTTAACATTCGGATTAACGAGAGCCTATAATCACTTCTCAAGTCAAGTTTCACCTAGGATTTCGCCTCAACAAACATTCAGGGCAAGTTCTAGACCATTGGCTCGGGACTTGGACTCACAATTCGATTCCTCACCACACACGCTAAGGGATTGCTAAAGACATCGAGTTGAGGGCCCACAACGACCTTAGTTACGATTCAAGCACACAATGGTCCTAAAAGACCACATGATGATTGTTTGGTCAACGTAAGAGTCTCAAAGCCACGACTTTCACCATCCTAAAAACAACATTATATCTTTGACCATGGGATCAAAGGCAAATGTGCTAGGCCTAAGTGAAGCTTTGCTTGAGGTACCTTTAAGCACAACTATCAAAAACAAAAGAAAAATCAAAGAAATGGACTCAAACCCTTAAGAAGGTTGTCACTCCATCCATCATCAGTAAGAGCCACCTGGTTCACACAATACTCCACCCTTGGAAAGAACCGTGGCCTTAAGAAAATCAAGGGCTTATTAGAAGTGTCAAAAATAAAACAAGAGGTTACGAGCCTAACTATAATGCTAAAAATGAGAATTTTTTGCAAAAATAAAAATAGAATGAATATGTACAATAGGGGAGTAAATATGCAATGGGGGATGAATATGTACAGAAATGTAACTTTATATACAGGCCAAAAGAGAGAATAAAAAGTAGAAGAAAATGGGCTAAAGTGTAAAGTTATATACAACCCAAAATAGAAAATCAAAGTAAAGCATAAACTAACAATATGTATATAGAGTCATCCAGATAATCAACAAGAAAGTAGGGCGCACCCCCACAAATAAAAGTCGGCATTGTCCCAAATGCTAACTACCAAAATAAGAATAAAAAAGCATAACAAAGGATATAGGGGCTCCCTAGGCCTGGTCAGTCTGCACGGGATCATCAGTGGTCCCCAAGTCCTCCGTATGTGCGGGAGACTCAGACTGGCTCCCAGTCTCCTGCTGCTCAACTGCTGAGATTGGGGCCTGCTCCTGGACCCACTGGATGTCAGGTGCCACATGTGGCAAACTAGAGAAGGCCTCTTGTGGGACTGTCACCTCAATAACTACATCAGCTGTATTGGGGAGCTTCCTCTTCTTCCTAGGCTGCCTGGGTGCCTGCTCCTGCTGTGACTCTGTTACTGGTGTTGTGTCCCCGAATAGCAAGTCTAGAGGCATCTAATCTGCCAATAGCTTGTCCACATCTGTCCTGAGCTGCTTCATAGACTCCTTAGAAGCCCGTGATCTCCTCATCTTCTTGTGCTCCTTGGCAAGCTCCTTCAGAGCCTTGCCATGTGACCCCACAGCTGTAGTCAAAGTAGCGTGTGTCTTCATAATCCTTTCCAGGTTCTCCAGGAGCTTCTTTAAAGTGTCCTCAATGGAATGAGGAATCTGAGTTGGCTGAGGTGCTGATTGGGTCTGAATAGTGGAAGACAATGTGGACAACTTGGATGCCGCAGCTGACATCCAGTTGTTCAAGTTAGCCAATGTTTGGCTCAACTGATAGGCAGTGAAGGGATGAGTCTTGGAAGATGGCACTCCCAGGCCTGCTGAAGAACTGGGACCAGCAGTAGAGGAAATTCCTAGAGGCAAGTCTACTCCTGTAGTGGCAACAGGCTCGGTGGAAAGCTCAACCGCCACTGGCTCCTCAAACTGACCAGTTGGCGTAGAAGCAGGTGGCTGGTAGTTCTTGAACTTAGGGTTGTCCGGGCCCTGCATACTGTACCAAGAATAGGGAGCCACAGGCTTGGTCTTGACATCATATCTTTTCTTATCCACCTCTATGTCTCGGAAATACATTGAAAGAGTGTTGGGAAATGGATAATTCTGGTCATGCTCTTGCCCTACAGCAGAAATCACACTGGACATCACATTGCCCACATCGATAGGGTACCCGGCCATAATAGATGCAACAAGAATCGCCCGGGTAAGTGGAATAGTATGATCGTGGGTAGAAGGGTCAAACCGACTGCATAAAAATGTCAACCACCCTCGAACCTCAAAGTTGAAGGTCTTTCGGAATATTTTCTTCCCTGCTTGCAACCACTCTGGCACAGTACCTGGGATTGCCAAGTACCGGGCCAACCAATGATGGACTTCCTCACCCATCCCTAACTTAGCCAAATAAAGTGACTCATCTTCATCCCGGAACCCCAAATACTCATTTAAAGATGTTCCATCAAACAACACTGTTTTGTCTCTAACTTTTGTCACATTGGTATCCTTGACAATGTGAGCTACATTAGAGTAGAATTCCCTAACCATGTGCTCATTTGCATCGATGCACTTCTCCATGAAGAACTCCCAACCCTTTTTAGTTTGGAACTCCCTCTGCACGTTCGGGTTGTGAGGTAAAAGGTCAGTGTCAATAAAACTCCTCTCCGGTATCAACTTCCTCACCGGCCACCACTCCCTAAACTTGTGGTAAGCTACTTGGCTCACGAATCTATCCTCCAATTCTTCAGCTTTTCTAGTTCGTGCAACTCCCTCAATCTGAGGCTCACCTCCCTCATATATGCATGCACTCTCCCCAGATAATGAAGCTATGGAGGAGGTGAAGTATTTCCTACTACCGGCTGCAGACTGGTCAGATGAATCCGAGACTACATTCAATGGTATTTTGGAGGTGGGTGATGGTGGAAGGGTATCAACTAGGTGGAGAGGGTCGGTTATGTAAGTTGGGACTGAATATGAGGAGATGTCTTTTAGAGGGCACATACTCACTCCCCGACGAATGAGAATCAGCCTTATCATCAGCTTTTATCAATTTCCGGGTCTTTTTTTATGTTCTCCCGATCCTGGGGAGTGAGTTTTGCTATTCTCTTACCTTTACCCCCTCGGGAGGAACCACCTCTCCTGGGTTGTTGGGATTGTCTACCGCCCCTTTTTTTAACCATTATCTGCAAAGATAAGCATCTAACATTGTTAGTTTAAGCACATGCAGTGAAACAGGTGAATGAAATAGATTGTAGATATAATTGCAGTACACAATTACAGAACATGTTGTAGAATATAGCATCGCGGACCGCACAAAACGGGAGTGCGTACGCGTTGGAGGCACCGCGGACCATACAAAAGTGACCGCCGTCCGCACTGGGCAAAGGCCCCAAAACATAACTCTCTAAATCTCCCACCGCGGTCCGCATAAAATGGGACCACGATCATGGTGGGTTAGTGCGAACCACACAAAACAGCAATGCGGTCGCGCTGGAAACATTTAACTTGCAATCACAAGAGCAACGCGATCCACACAAAAATACAATGCGGACTGCGTCAGGGTAGCACGGTCGCGTTAAAGCAACTACGGTCCGTGCTGAGCTAGGGTTTATGTGCACTACGTTAGGTTTTTCATGCTCTGTTCATTTTTGTTCAATTTTTTGACTTCTGCTTGTCCCTACTCAATTACCCAATCCTTAATCATGTTCAGCATACAAAAACTAACAAGAAATATAACCTAAACTAGTAATTCAAAGAAAAAATGGAAAGAAAAAGAAGTAACAAACTACAGGCAAGCAAATAAAATGAAAATAAGAAAGTAATTAATCATGAAATGTTACCGGGATTAGGAAGAGTGAATGCAATCTATCCAAGATAGCAAGAATTATGGTCTTATAAGAGGGATGAACAGTAGAATTATGGGTCTGGGTTTTCAAATTGCGAAAAGGGTAAAATGAAATCCTTGGTCTCTATTTATAGACAACCTGTGGGCCCCTTACTTACCTACCAGCGCGGCCGCACAAAAGCGACTGCGGACCGCGCTAGGTTTCAACATAGGAAGTTTCAGAAGGCAACCTTGGCGCGACCGTGTTAGAGTGTACCGCGGCCGCGAAGGTCCATCGCGGACCGCACAAACTTGGCCGCGACCGCGGTGGAAAAATTCAAAGAGCACTATATTTTTAACATGCCAACACAGACCGTGCAAAAATGCACCGTGGCTGCACTGGCAAACTTCAGAGACTATGCATATTTGGCTCATGCCAGTGTGGACCGCACAAAGTGCACCGCGGCCGCACTGGCAAACTTCAGAGACTGCAATTTTTTTTCCTTTGTTTTGCACTGCTTCAACACAACCCTGCAACATCTCACAAATAATTAGCTCAAAAATCCTAAGCTACAAAGAAAATGAAAGAGAAAGAAAAAGACATGGGTTGCCTCCCAAGAAGCGCCTGATTTAACGTCACGGCACTACGCATGTTACCATCACATCACTTCAAATGAATGAGTTCCACCACGTGGCTGTCATCAAACTTTCCCAAATAATGCGTGACACGGAGCCCGTTGACCCGAAAAACTTCACCATTCTTGTTCTTAAGATCAAGAGCACCAAACGGAGTCACACATACAACTTCAAATGGCCCACTCAACTTTGACTTGAGTTTTCCCGGAAATAACCTCAACCGGGAGTTGAAAAGAAGAACCATATTACCAACTTTGAATTCCTTTCCCAGAGCATATTTGTCGTGAAGATACTTCATCTTGTCCTTATACAAGGACGAGCTGGAGTAGGCATGAAATCTAAACTCATCAAGCTCATTAAGTTGCTCAATACGGAGATTTGCCACAACATCCCATTCCAAGTTCAACTTTCTCAAGGCCCACATAGCCTTGTGTTCCAATTCGACCGGAAGATGGCAATCTTTTCCAAATACCAATCGGTACGGGGACATACCAATTGGGGTCTTGTAAGCCGCCCGGTATGCCCATAAAGTGTCATCCAACTTTTTCGACCAATCGGTCCTATTAGCATTTACCGTCTTGGACAAGATACTCTTTATTTCTCGGTTGTAGAATTCCACTTGACCACTAGCTTGAGGATGATAGGGGTGGCCACTTTGTGATTTACTCCATACTTAGCAAGCAATGAGTCGAAAGCCTTGTTG